>JADNRX010000031.1:0-284384 GCA_015501595.1 Hymenopellis radicata | reverse complement strand
ATATATTGCAATATCAACCTGTCATCAACTTGCGACGAAAATGCCACAGGAACATGCGGAGAGATCTCCACTGCGCTTTGGATAACAAAACGAGTTAGAACAGGGCTCTAAGTAGCAGCATTGTAAGGTAACAACATCATGTCAGCATTCTCCAGGACACATAGCCCTTCACATGTTCGCCCAACGGTCCATCATCGCGGCAAAGTTTGGTGTGCCCATCCCCGTTACTGGATCCCAGCCCGGAACTGCTCTGAACCCGCCTGTACCGCATCCTGGATTACCTCCGACTGTGATATCGTGGAACGCTTTCTTGAACGAAGGATGATACAGCTATTATCAAGGTAAGCACGCGCGCCTTACTACATTCAGAGAAACCGAACAGACCGATGGATTGACGAACCCTACAGGCGTCTTTCCGTTCGCGATCCGGGCGTCGTTGATCAGAGTGAAGATTCCTCCCACAACGGGCGCGGATGCCGATGTCCCATAGACCAAGCTAAATTTGCCATTAACCGCGACGACATAATTTGCTCTGCCACAATCATTAGCTCCTCCTTCTGCATGGAAAAAGGAGACTAAACCAACCCATTCGCGGAGATATCGGGAAACGCGCGCGTCTGTGTTTGCGCTAGTCAGATTTGAGCTCTCTCATCGGAAGGAACTAGACATACCCCGGTGTTATTCCACCGGTATCCGGGAGCGCTGCCGTATTGCACGGTGGATGCGTAGGCTTTGAGATAATCGTTGACGAGGGTGCTTTGATAACTCGGCATAGGGAAAACGTTTGAGAAGCCTCCGCCGCTGTAGATGATTTTCTCGCATGCCTGCTCGACATAACGCGCAGCGTCTGGCGAGGGTGTTGTCGCGTTCGATGATTCCTGCGAGTTGGGATATGGTGGGTGCGAGGTAACCATCGTCGCACCGACACTAGTGACCCAAGGACAGCTGCTGGGGAACGACGGATTGAAACGTTGCCCTCGATACGTTTCGAAGCCTATCTGGAGTCTCAGCGATATCCGGCATAGCTCAAGGATCTCACCATGGTCATCCAGACAGAGATCAGAATTTCCTTTGTCGAGTCAGTGTCTTTGCTGTACCTTTGAGCTGCGCATCAACTGACCTGCGACACCAGAATCTCCAGAAGAATATAGAACGGTGACGCCCATTAGTCCGAGCTTTCCTGATGGGTTGTCAACCTCATCATTCTACACCGTGCAGTCTCACCGCCGCTTACCATATTCCCAGCACTGCCGCTCCATATATTTGGCACTCAACTCGGCCTCGTTGTAACTATACGACGTGGAAATCACGTTCGCTGGCTTGCTCGTACCGCAATCAGGCGGACCTGTGTTCGACAAGTTAGCCTCCCTACCGGTGTCATCTCAGGAAGACCTACCCATGTAGCCCCCAGTAGTTGGATCCGGGTATATCGCGTCGTAATAGGGATCCTCTCCTCCGCAAAACGACGCGTCGAGAGCGTCCAGGAAGTTGTTGAATGACGCGCCTATCATTGTCAGTCCTCTATTGCGAAGTATCGAGACATCCTCACCTATTTGTATGTCTCCGACTTGGTAAAGCGTGACCGGCTGTTTACTTGAGACCATTTCCATTCCGTACTGGAGGTCCAAGTTTGACTCGCCGTTGTAGTCGAAGCTGCGAGAGTCGGTCTGGACAAATCCTCCGTCAATCCCCACGACGATAGGTGACAGGCCGCGATAGAAGCCCCCATCTCCGGAGAAATTGCCGAAGAAGTCGTCAAGGTCAGATTGGACGAATGCCTGTGGCGTGTATTCAACTGACACTAAACGTTAGATGCTGCAGTTGGCGAAGGGAGAATCATATGTACCGATTCCGTAGGAGTTCTTTTCCACTGCCGATGGCTCGTATATGATGCCATACAATGAACGCAAACAAACGGGCGTGGTATGCGCGGTGCAGTCATCCAGCTGTTTTAGAATCTGAGTGATGTTCGCTTGGCCAGCTTCCTTCACCGTGGATACGGGTTCTATCTTACCCTTGCGCTGGGGTGGCGGCGTGTTCAAGACAAAGTCAATATGGTCAGCGAGATCTGCAGGAACTGAATACTGGGTCATGGCTGCTTGATTTTTCAGCGTTTCAGTAATAGATGGACGACTCTCAGGCTTACCAGTATGTTGCCCCTCGGGTCCATTGTACACCCAATACTCGCACTTGAGGAGTCCTTCCACCTCACTGACCGTCGTGTCCTTGACACCTACCCAGCCCGCGTTCCGACCAACGACAACTCTCGAGGCGTCAAATCCGCTCGCGACAAGCCACTTGCGTACCTCGTCAAGTCCTTCGCCATTGTGGAACGCGTCCGCAACCTGCTGCGGCTCCCAGTGCTTCCCGTAGTACGGCGAATCTGGATGAGAGACGTTCATGAGCCATGTTGGGAGGAGATGGAGGTTGGTCTGCGCCAGATATATGCGCAAGGAAAGTTTTGTCTCCGGGTCGGGCTGGTGCGACTTTTGGTAGCCCGAAGGCTGTTTGAGGTTTTCGTGGACGACATACGCCGGAGACGCGAGCGCGGTTCCAGCGACGAGGAGTGCGGCAGCAGCGACAATACCGATGCGCATCGTGGCTCACAGGTTGGGGACGACGACGGAGGGTCCTTTATGCCTTCTCGGAGAGGATCAGCGCCCGAAGAGATGCTTCCTTCATTGCCTTGGGGTACGCATTATTTTACCTAAGATGAAAGGAAAAGAAGGACGGGAGGTGGGGCCAGACATGGCTTCGTACGGGATAGGCTCGTAAATATGGGCCTAATGCAGCGGCCCAACTGCACGCGCCGCCAAGGCAGAAGCTTAGTAGGTCCATGTTTTTCGGTTCTCTTTCATCTCCGGGCACCCGTGGACTTGCAAATTGCCGCGTTTTGTTACAAGAGCTCGTTGAATGCATGCTGTTACCCCATGATCACTGCTCTGTGCAAGGTACTAGCGGGGGAGATGTGCTGAATCCGCCTTATCCCCGACTTTTTCCATTAGCGGTTATAGAACGACCTTCGCCGCCTACATTGTATTGTCGAGAATGGGGCCGACGTCGAGGACTGCCTAGCTCTGTCTGCCGCTCCGCTCAAAGTCCGGTGGCTTCTCATGTCATGCTAGACGATGTGCGCATATATAGGACTGTGTCTGCGAAGGATCAGACTCGAGATTCGTCGCTCTTTCCCTCTCGCACACTCGTTTATAACAATGTTCCAGCTTGCCATCCTTCAAACACTCCTTTTCTTCGTCGCTTCTGTAGCGGCGATTCATAATACAGTTGTCATTATCGGCAACGCGGAGACGCCATCTCTCCACCGTCGCGGACTTACGCCCGTCGGGAAGTGGAGAGTCGACAATTGCATTCCCAAGGTACATTTCGAGTTGATATCCAGGACGGAGTTCTGAACATCCTGTTGCCACCATAGGTTTTCGCCGATTTCGGTTTTGGCCTCATCACGACGTGCACTCCGAGCAATGTCACTGGTGTATGCACGGCTGCTTATCAGACCGCAGCCCCGCTCGCTGCCTCGCTTGGATTGCCGATCGACACGTCTTGGTAATAATTATGCGCCACATAACAAATGGACCTGTTCATGGTTTTTGTTTTTCAGTGGTACCGGCGAAGAGTCAGATGATGACTGCTTGAGTGATCTTCTTGTCAGGTATTCCAAGACTAGCACGCAGCCAGTCTTGGTTGTGTGGGTGAGTAATACTTATGACTTTCCGTCTGTGGCGGATCGGTTTCAAACTTTCTTTTGGCGTAGAACGGTGCTCTAATGGACGACTTGCTTGAAAACTTGGACCTTGAGCTTCCGGAGGACGATGACGATGAAGATGAAGATGAGGACGGCGACGACGACGAAGACGAGGAAGCTGTGATTGCTCAGCAGTGAGTTCATTCAAACTCAGTCGCAGGACGGTGTTACTGACTGCGTGCGTGCAGCTATGATTCTATTCTGATCAAGGTCAAGGGTGAACGTATCGTTGAGACATCCATGAACTGTACCGGTGTAGATGGCCCGGCCGAGGGACATATTAGTCCGCACACTATAGTCTATCTAGACTTTCGACTAAATTACGCTTATTTATAAGAGACTCTTGAGCGAAAAACTTTGAAAAGAAGGACTTCATCACGTGCTGTATTGAGTTACCCCGTCTCCGATACTCTACACGTACTCTCGCTCAAAGCGCTCAGTGCTCCGATTAAGCCGACCAAGGCATGTGCAATTCAAACGCGTGCGTGCGCTCGACGCAAGTTGGTCGACAATACTTACAAGTATCATATATTCACCATCCATATACAGTGTGCGGCGAGGCGCGACGGGCGACGTAGGAAATGGCGGAGCAGCGGAGACTCTAGGTAGGCATTTAAAGAAATGGCACGACTATGGTGGAAAATCGACGACTTTTGACATCATGATAAAAAAACAGCTTTAAGCAACAGAATATTCCAAATCGTCCTACATGCTACGGCACGTTGCAGAAGGTCTGCTTCGTCTCTTGGGTCTAAAAACCAGTTAGTGTTGCCAAGTATCAACAAGAACATTGAACATACTGTCGAATACTCCATCCTCAGGTCTTCCACTGCCGCGAGACGACGCGAGTTAACAATAGTCATCAAATCATCTTTCATGATATCAAGAGTTGCACTTTTGACCCTCCTGTCAAAATCAAAACCCACAAGTTCATCCAAGTTTGAGAGGGTTGGAGGAATCCACGGCGCATACACCTTGCCATGAGAACCCTGCACAAGAAATGGTTTCTAGAAGAAAGTGAACATTCAGTCGAACCAGATAAAGAGAAAACTGACAAGTTTCCTGAGCTGGGACTCATGGTCCTGGAGAACTTTCGGGTATGCTCTGGCGATCGTCTCATGGTCCTGGAGAACTTTCGGATATGCTCTGGCGATGGTCGTGTAACATCCTGCACACATCAACTTTGATGTACCGATAACCCAATACGGCGACAGCCCTCCCGGCGGTCCTTCTAGCGCATCCTTAAGAAGACGCTGAAATATTGTGATCTCAGCATGGGAACATTCTCGAGTCGATGAATGGTGTCATCAGTAGATGAAAAGGTGTCGCTCGAGTCGTCGGGGCTGTCAGCGAGAAACTGCAAGGCAGCGCCCGTATCGATGAGAACAGATCTTGGGACCGGCGTGAGATACTGGATGGTTGGTGGCCTTGCCCGGGTGAAAAGATCTTTGTACGTCGGCGAGACTGCCAGCTTTACTAGCCTCATCACATGGACTATGATGCTAAGCATCCGGGCTACATAGCGAGTCAACGAAAAGCCTGGATAAGTAGGATGAGCCACACTGAAAGGAGAAGTATGCATTCATACCTTGTGACATGCTTTCCGGATCCAAATCCTCTGCCATCACAGCTTCAGCGTCCAAAGGAGAGGCGAACATCGATTTTTTTGAGCGTGGCAGCGATGACATCCTTGTCGGGGATTTCAAGACCAAGGCGCGGAGGTAGTTCAAACTCGTGCCAAGTCTCTGAGGATTTCGTCGGAGGACTGTGACGCATACCTCTGGGCAAATATAAATACGACATCAATCCTTTCTTGTAGTTTCAAAAATGCAGACCTCTCGTCATCCGATAAAACCAGCTTCTCGATATCTGCCATGCGTGCGTCCCAGTTGGCATTATGTTTGGAGATGGAGTGAAGAAATTTGGGCAGCGTGAACTCAAGCACGACGGCAAGTATAGCCATAACAGGCTTTCTCAAGGAATCATCGTCAGATGCATTTGGGTCTTCAGATATGTCGACCAGGCGAGTAAGGATTCCATCAAGATACGCAGAGGTAGCTGGAGGAATCGAATGATTCTCTGCTAGGTATATCTTCAAAGACCCGGGAGAAATGGCGAGGGAGCACGCGAAGACCTCGCTTGGTTCACGAACACAAATGGCGGCAATCGATGTCACCACAGACAGGAGGTGGCGCGCCGAGGGTTTGTTCACTGGGGCATGAGCCCGTGGCAGGTTATGGGGTCGGATCCATCTTGTAAGAAGAATAAACTCGACAGCGTAGAGTCAATGTCGTGTTCAACGGTAGACATGGCTGGAGAATGTGACGTCACAAACCCTATGGGAAGGTGGCTTACATAAGGCTGCCACGTCCCCTTCCCAAGACACGAAAAGTTGGTTCTCATCACTTTCACTTTCTCCCAAAATGAGCGGTTGTATGTTTGCCCCCTCCCCGCCTAATACAGCGCTGACGGTCTACAGTTCGGTTTCTGAATCTTGTCCGTCCCTTCCTGCCCATACTTCCCGAGGTCTCGTCGCCGGATCGCAAGGTATGCATGGTGTACCTCCTACGTGTCTACCAATCCCAAGTTGATGCTCTCGCTCAGGTCCCCTTCAACCAAAAGATATTATGGACAGCGGTCACCCTCCTCATTTTCTTGGTCTGCTCCCAAGTCCCGCTCTACGGTATCATGTCGTCAGACTCGTCCGATCCTCTCTACTGGATGCGTGTCATTTTGGCCTCTAACCGCGGAACGTTGATGGAATTGGGTATCAGTCCCATTGTCACCTCTGGAATGATTATGCAGCTCCTCGCCGGTGCTAACCTCATCGAAGTTGACTTTGGTCTCAAGGAGGATCGGGCTCTCTTTTCGGGCGCGCAGAAATGTGGGGGATACCCTTGTTTGTATACGCATTTTGGCTAACACGTTTACAGTGTTTGCTCTCATAATTTCCCTCGGTCAGGCTACGGTTTACGTGCTCACGGGTTTATACGGTCAACCAAGCGACTTGGGCGCGGGCGTCTGTCTTCTTCTCATCATCCAACTTGTCGTCGCCGCACTCATTGTTATCCTCCTCGACGAGCTCTTGCAAAAGGGCTATGGCCTTGGCTCCGGTATCTCCCTTTTCATTGCCACCAACATCTGTGAATCCATCGTCTGGAAAGCCTTCTCGCCCACCACGATTAACACCGGTCGTGGTCCGGAATTCGAGGGTGCCATTGTCGCCTTGTTCCATCTGCTTTTCACCTGGAACGACAAGGGCCGTGCGCTCAGGGAAGCTTTCTGGCGCGACCGTCTCCCCAACGTCATGAACCTCATTGCAACCATCGTCATTTTCGCTGCTGTTATCTACCTCCAAGGATTCAGAATTGAAATTCCTGTCAAGAGCAACAGGTTCCGCGGACAGCGTGGCTCATACCCCGTCAAGCTCTTCTACACCTCGAACATGCCCATCATGTTGGAGTCTGCGTTGACATCCAACGTCTTTATCATCTCGCAGATGCTCGCTACCCGCTTCCCTAGCAACCTCTTTGTCCGACTTTTGGGAGTTTGGGAGGTATGTCTCGTGCTTCGTACATATCGTTTGTAAATACTAATTATCGTTTAGCCAATGGAAGACTCTCCTCAATTGGTTGCCACCTCTGGTATCGCATACTACATGTCGCCTCCTCACACCATATCGGAAGCCATTCTCGACCCCATCCACACTGCACTCTACATCACTTTTATGCTTTCCGCATGTGCCCTCTTCTCCAAGACATGGATCGAGGTTTCTGGCTCTGGCCCCCGCGACGTTGCCAAACAACTGAAGGATCAGCAAATGGTATGCTTTTTGCATGATTTCGCGCTCCAGACTAACATGGTTGTCAGGTTATGGCTGGACATCGTGAAGGTTCCATGTACAAGGAGCTTAAGCGTGTTATCCCTACCGCAGCTGCCTTTGGTGGTGCAATCCTCGGTCTCTTGTCTGTTGCCGCCGACCTGATGGGCGCTATTGGAAGCGGTACTGGTATCCTCATGGCCGTCACCATCATATACAGCTGTACGTTTAGCTTTTCTTCTTGATATCCTCGGCCTAACGACCTGTACAGACTGGGAAATAGGCATGAGGGAATCTGGAGGACCTGAGATGGCTGCTCTTGGAGACCTGCTATGAAAAACCTATAGTACTAATGATGTTTGTGGAGAAATGTGATGGGTCAGACTGGGAAATATTCGGGCCTCTTTTGTAAAAGTTTTTAGTTCAAATGCAGCCTAATATCTCGTCGTTAAATGCACCGTATTTATTTATAACCCGCACCAGTGCACATTTTGACTTTGGTGGCTGTGTCAAAAATCCAAACTTGGACAGCGCCGTCATGCACCCGACACTTGCTGTCCTCAAGAAGGCAGTGTTTGTCCCCGAGCTCAAGGCCGGCGTTGCGTCGCAGCCCTTTAAACGGGCACAAGAGGGTCTTTTCCAAGGACGATCCAAGCAGTACGGTAACAATGTACCGTTTTCGAAGCACAAAACACGTCGGTCATGGCTACCCAACGTCCAAAACAAACGGCTGTTCTCTGAGGCTCTTAACGAGACTATAAAGCTTAAAGTGACTGCACGCGCGGTGAAGACGATTTCCAAGGTGCGTGTCACTAGTTATACTAATACTTTCCAGCGCTCACGAGTTTGCAGCACGGCGGACTGGACAACTATCTGTTGAAAGGCTCCGAGCCGAAGGACCTCAGTGACGAGGGTATGCGGCTCCGTGTGCGCATCCTGGAGGCTATGCGGAACGCGAAGAAACACTACATACCGCCGATTGAGTCGCCGCTTGAGAGGAGCCGGGTTCTGGCGTCGCGCGCGACGAAGCGGATTCGGCGGATGGGTATGCCTACGCTGCAGGACGCGGCAAAGGTGCGGGTGTCGGTGATGGGCAAGCTGGGGCTTGCGACGCCGGATAAAGACCCGTGCGTTGTTCACAGACAGTCTTTTCGGTGTTTGACTGACGTCTTGTGAATGAAGATATCGCGACTATCAGTTGAAGACGGGACAGGTGCTGAAGCATTTGTATAAGAAGGCGGCGGAGAGAAGGGCGCTGGTGGGTCGTTGTAGTGTGCAGGATTTGGTGCTGCGGGCGGAGATGGCGAAGAACTTGAAGAAGGCGGCGGAGATTCCGGTTGCTGTGATGGAGGATGTACCAGAGCCGGAGGTGCATGTAAATGCGTAATTCCATCGCTTACTGGGACTTGGTACAGTTCTATTATCGAGGTACTTACGATTTTAGATGAACATCTCAACAATCAGCTTCATTCACGATTTAGTAGTTCAACGTTCAACGTTCAAAGTACTGTTGCAATTGACCAGCTCAGTGGTTTGGAAGACGATTTCGGACTTTCGGACGTGTGGCAGACGACGACCAGGCCCGGCGCACACCTGTGCGACCTGCTTGCCAAACCCCCGCATATTACGCGGCTTGTCCATCATTTGACTATCCAGCGCTTCGTCGATAGTACTTACGGACCGCCACTGACCGCTTCGAGATCCAAGTAATGGCATTATTATACTACCGTGCGTCTGCCTTTCTGCTAACTTCGGATTACTCTATTGTCTTGGCCTAATGTTTTACAATCTGGATATAGACGCGTCGGTGCAGCAAAGGGGCACCTGGGTCCTGAACAAATCGTCGGCAATGACTTACAGGCATCAAAGGCACACTGGTAGCCTCAGGCTGATACTCCTTCAAACAACAACGAAGGAAGACATGAAGTCCTAGTGGCATACGAAATATCTGGTGAGCCCAACCGACTCAATAGACTGCTTGCTCCGATCGTCTACGAAGACATCTCATTTCATGCGTCATAGGGGTCCTGCTAGAGACTGTCTGCGAAAACAAAGACAGTTCACAGCCCAAAATCCTCCTATGACGCGAAAGGCTATGCAGTCCTCCTCTATAAAGACCTCTCTTCGAAACTGCTGCAATAACAATCGAGATCCTACCCTTGAAAGCCTTTCTGCCTAGTATCGTTTACACGGGCCGCACACATCTCACTATGATCGCACCTCTCAACTTCAACCTCACACACCTCCACATTCGTAGCCCCAAATCGCGCCCTAGCATGAGCACGCGTGTGGCCAGCGAGAGACGGCCAATTCAGAAGAGGAAAGCCTCGCTCAACTTGCGTGCTCAGTATCATAACATCGATGTGGCACGCACCGAAACTGAGGTGACGATACACGATGCACATGTAGTCGTCTTATGATCAGACATTGATTGTGGGTTAGTGCTCCTTCATTATCAAAATCCCCACGTTGTACTGATGAATGTTCCACAGATTCGGAGGTTATTATCCCTCCCGTGTCCTCTGCTTAGAGAAGCGTACAACAAGGGCATCTTACTTTCGTTGTGAAGATATACCCACCAGACATGTCTAATCTGGAAGACAATGATACACTTGTATAAAGAAAACAAACTTGAAGACCTACCAAAACATGCTTGAGATCTTCTCAAAAATGAACACCACCTGGAAGCTTCTTACACATCAATTTAACGGACGTTCGTGAGTTACGCCCTCTCCAGCTTCTAAGTCTACCTCGAAAGACTGGCTGACATTAGATCGTTGAATTCATGCCAGTGTATTTCATGGAGGTTCTTGTTGGGTAGCTTTAGGAACAACCAGCATAGTATTGTAGTTTTAGAAACAAATGGCACACATTCTCTCACATACTGCGTCTTTCCAGGCCATGCGCAAGGATTATGCCCTCAGAAGGGAGCCGCTCGGCACCAAGACTTTCGGACCGTGTGGCTATGTCTGGCAAACCGTCACGTGGCAATCCAAGGTTGGCTTCGACCACAAAGACGACTCCCAGCTTTTCCACCAGGCCGAGCATGAACTACGTGTGAACGCGTCTACGACATTTCTATGCAAAACTCGAACCCCATTTTCCACCTAAAGCTCGCGCTATATGGCCGAGACCTCTCAGATCATGTTCTACGGCAGGAAGTCGCAGAGCATGACAAGAAGCGAATCATTAGAATGGAGAAGACTGGGGAAGGGGAGGCTCCCTTGCTTGTGAACGCGTTTGAAAGTTGGTCGTGCCTTCATCTGCACCATCAAGTTGATGACTTATTTAGGCTTCATTAATGACGCTTACACGCTTGAACAACATCGAGATTTGTTTACGGAGAGCGAATGGCGATTGCTAGGGAGAATAAGTCACTTTAAAAGTGAGTATCCCGAAAATTCTCAATCGTAGTTTGCCTGATGCTTCTGATAGGTGCAGTCGTCCTCCTGGTGCGTCTGTTATGGCACTACGAAGAGGACAAGTGGTTTCGTCCAGAAGAGCTGCACAAGTGCGCTCTTGAGTGGGAGCTTACGAAGGATCAGCTAGTTCAAGCGACCCTCGACCTTACCACCATCGAAGAGGTGCCCGACATAAAAAACGAGGACGTCAAACCAGAGGCGGGACCCTCGCACGCCCTTCCTGCCCCTCCGTCAGATCTGACTCGCTTATGTCTATGTGATGAGGAGCGTACTCGCCCTCTCGAAGACGTTCTCGCTTCCATTCCCTTCGACGACCTCAAAAAACTTGTAACCGACAATTTCAAAGGTTTTCAGGTCAATCCCAAGAAGCTGAAAAAGGCCGAGCTGGTATGTTTAATCTGCCTTTAAGTACATTCTATCTGAGCGACTGTTAGATTCCAGATTTCAAGCGGCGCTTGACGCACCACGTCAGACACCAGACTATCTTGGCCACACCCAGCACACATAAAGGAAAGGGAAAGGTGGGCGTAAATTCGTCGTATATGTCTCTTTACTCACATCAGACAGGCACCTATGCTTAAGCAAGAAGATCGTCTGCGAGATTTGATTGCGCAGAAAATCGGTAAAGATTTCCCAGTCGCGCGTCTATGTGGGGTTCAATGTACGGTTCTCTAGGAAAGTCTATACGCCTCAACAAGGATTATCTACGGGTTCTTCGACGGCTTTATATTGTGCATTATCGCTGGTATGATAAGATATGATACGAAAGCATGGCCCTAACCAACCGCTTCTAGTTCATATCTTCCGCGACTAGAGGACATGCTCTTCCCAACAGTATTGGAAGAGCTCAGTCGGACCGACTCGGTTAAATTCCCGGACTACAAACTCAGCCGGAAATCGCCATTCAAGTGCCGGGCAGACCTGCTGGCATACGAGGCAGTGTTAGAATTCGAGGACCAGTTTATGACGCTCATTCGGGAGGCTGGTGATAACACCAAAGCCGATACTCAACCTCACCCTCCTAGCGATCTTCCTGAAGGCGGTGACAGTCATCCTACCGCTCGGGATCGACTTATGAACATGCTAAACGACGACATTGTTCCGCGTTGGAGGACACATCGCAGCATGGTTCCGTCCTGGATGCAGTCGGCCTCGCCCGGTAAGTCCTCATCAGTTTGCTTCGCAGTATGTTGACCGAGTATTAGGACATGTTTTGACTCGCATGGTGGATGCCGCTTTACCAGCGCTCCAGGACGACGCGCGAGAAATTACGCTTCTGGAAGACCTGTTGGGCCAAACCGAGTGGATGCAGAGTCGGCGGGGAGCGTGGTCCTTGCGACGAATGCAAATTAGTCTGGCGAGGACGAACGAGGATGAGATGCAGGAGGCGCTTGATCTCGGTGCCTCATTATCCAATCCTTCGATTGGCTTGGGTGGGTCTCTTCGCGCTTCTCCTTTGTCTGCCATGCTGAGGTTGGGTATGACTGTAGTTTGGCGCCTCCCAATGTTGCGGTGTTTGCGCGAGCTGGAAGAGGTGTTGCAGAAAGACCAAGTCGATAGGTATGTTGCCGATACGACGTTTACGGTGCCTACGTCAAAGGATCTGTCTGTCCCCCGGCCAAGACCAAAAAAAGCGTCAAAGAGCACAAAGAAGGGCAAGGGCAAACAGAAGGAGGAGCTTGCAGAGCCAATGCTACCGGAATATGAGGCGGAGGCGATCCAGCTATATCAGAAGGAAGGTTATGAAGTGTATGCCCATTGGTGTTTCTTTTCATGATCCTTGGTTGATATCATATCTTTCTAGGCTGGCTGGCAAGGAAATCGTGACAACAATATTTGGAACCTTGATGCATGACGTGCTGTTCACAGACGTCCCCAGCGCATTCCAAAGCCAGCATCAATGTGCGCCACTGGATACTGCAGACCCGGAATCGTTCTTCGCCTCTCGGAAGGATATTGTTGCCACGCGGCTGAAGACTATTGCGCAGGGGAAGGGTCGGGATCTTTTTGAGGAAGGGTACGAATTTGTCAAGGACAAGGATCTGTCGATTGTCGGCGTGCGGTGGGATTTGTACAAAGTGGAGGACTTATTTCAGATCGTCACAGTACGTTGTCTGTTTTTGAACAGAACTTTGACGAAGATACTAATCAGATTCTAGTGTATACCGCCCGCTGCACTAGCCTCAATATGCGAAATATTTTGGGAAGACTACGGAGCGCGGATAGACGGTATGCCTAAGTTCATCGTGTGGAAGGTCAGCGATGCGTCCACGCAGGGGATGGAGGATATATACAAATTTGTGTACATTCGCCGGCCTCAAGACACGAAGTTCAGCGACGGTCAGATGGTCAGTGGCGTCATTTTGTTTGTCATTCAGGTTACTGATGAGTGCGGTTTAGCTGTGGCTTGATGCACTGCAGTACGCACAGGTGAACGTGGAGTATCTGAACGTGGTATTGTTGAACAAGCGGAAGAGGATGGACGAGGAAGAGGAAGATTCGGATTTTGAACCAGAAGAGGAGGTAGGGCGGAAGAAGACGCGGAAGCGGTCGAGGCGATCGGGGCAGCATGCGAATGTCGAGACTTGATGACGGCGACGAGTTTCGCATCATTTGACCGACACGAAATGGCGCGCAAGGGCGATGTCTACGTGTACTCCTCACGTAGGAAGAGGCCGTCAGCGCCGTGGCCATCAGCGTCCTGGAGGACGACGCGCCAAGTAGGATAAGCGTTCAAGGTGCATCTTCGGAATGGGGCATGACAGCCGGCGGGCTGTTTCCACCTTTTCCTTTCTGTTAAATATAGTGTACTTTTCTTTCGTTGGCGCTAACGTCGATGTGCAGACTGCAGTGCTTCAAGGTTCCGGGACGAAGACGACAAGCAAGATCAAGATTTCAAGACAAACTACAAAACATATTCAAAAACACAACAAGAGTCCGATTCGATTCGAGAGCCAGACGAGGTGAACTGTCGAGATTTCTAAAGTAATCTGACAGCTCAGTGACCAGTGATCAGTTTCCGTGTGATTAATTAATCAAGCCTTCAAAGCGCGCGCAAACTTGGCGGAGATGGCACGCTTCTTCTCCTCACGGCGGGAGATGCTGGATGGGCAGTCGCTGGAGCCGGAGGAGAAACCGCCGTTCTTTAAGAAAAGTCAGCATTGGACAGGTATGTAAAGAAGGAAGAAAAGAGACTAACGGAGAAGTACTCGCAGGTCCGAGCGACTTGGTAGACGCAGACAATGAAGCTTCCGTCAGTACCGGTGCTGAGCAGGGGAGAGCCCGCGTTGTCGCGGGGAGGGCAGCTGACGGCGGCGGCGCGCGCTTCGACTTCAACTTCGCGGCGGGAGATGCTGGAGGGGCAGTCGCTGGAACCGGAGGAGAAGCCGCCATTCTAATTCATGAATGTCAATGAGGCGCTTGAGGCATGCAGGGAAGAAAACAACTAACGGAGAAGTACTCGCAGGTCCTGGCTACCTGGTAAACACAGACGATGAAGCCACCGTCAGTACCAGTGCTGAGCAAGGGCGAGCCCGCGTTGTCGCGGGGAGGACAGCTAACAGCTGCGGCGCGCGCTTCGACTTCAACTTCGCGGCGGGAGATGCTGGAGGGGCAGTCGCTGGAGCCGGAGGAGAAGCCGCCGTTCTAAATGCGAAATCAGACTGGTGTGGCGCACACAATAGGAAGAAAATGACTAACGGAGAAGTACTCGCAGGTCCTGGCTACCTGGTAAACACAGACGATGAAGCCACCGTCAGTACCAGTGCTGAGCAAGGGCGAGCCCGCGTTGTCGCGAGGAGGGCAGCTGACGGCAGCGGCGCGGGCTTCAACTTCAACTTCGCGGCGGGAGATGCTAGAGGGGCAGTCGCTGGAACCGGAGGAGAAGCCGCCGTTCTAAATGCGGAGCATCAGACTGGTGTGGCGCACACAACAGGAAGAAAATGACGAACAGAGAAGTACTCGCAGGTCCTGGCGACCTGGTAGACACAGACGATGAAGCTTCCATCCATGCCAGTGCTAAGCAAAGGGGAGCCTGCGTTGTCGCGGGGAGGACAGCTGACGGCGGCGGCGCGGGTTGCTACTTCAGCCTTGGCCTCTGGTTCCGGCTCACGGCGGGAGATGCTAGATGGGCAATCGCTCGAACCCGAGCTGAAGGATCCGTTCTTGTTGGTCAATGTCAGTTCTACGAAAAATCCGGGATATTGAAGCGGACATACAGAGAAGTACTCGCACGTCCTGGCGACGGGGTAGACGCAGACGGTGAAACTGCCATCCATGGACTGGCTAGTCAACCTGGAGCCTGCGTTGTCCCTCGGAGGGCAGGTGAGTGCATTGATACTCAAAGCCGATGCCAAGAGCACGAAGAAGGTTGAGAGGTAACGCGTCATGGTGATACTTGTGGCGGAAGCAAGGTGTAGAACGAGAAGGCGAAGAAGAGAACTGTTCTGAGGAACTACAGCCAATACCTTCTAACCTTTATAGTGTCTTCTACAATCCTTTCTGGGATATAGTGCGCCACCCGTACACGAGGATGAGGACAGCATGAAGAGACGAGTTGGGCGGCTCAGCCGGGTGTACGTGTACTAGTACGTTGAACTGTATACAATCCATTCCGTCGAAACCAGCTGTGCAGGTATGAAACTCATTCCAATGTCTAAAGACGTCCTGCGATTCGCCGTTTTTCCTTGCTTTTTTCTGAAAAAGTATTGGATCCCCTAAACAAGAAGGGGAAATATGAGACTTTTTGACATAGCCGCCACATAGAGATCGCCGTTTGGTTTTGGAACTACCGTGCATGACCGGGCGTCTATTCTTGCCAAGAGGACTGGTTCAAGGAGGAATGCAACTTTACTCGTCGTTGGTTCACAGCTTTTGAAGATGGTGGCGAGCATTATGTGCGGTGTATGAGGCACCCGAGTAGCATGGCGTGGGAATTCAGTGTCCTCGCAGCAAGTCGAACTAAATGACAAGATGAGTATGTAGTAGCTGCGTAGAGCCTCGGGACCGTCAAGAGTTCGGAAGCCAAGGCGCCGAGATCTGCGGAGCGCGCATCATGCCAAGTGGTGGCGACCGACACTGGAGCAGCAGTGCTAGGTGAAAGGGCAAAACAAGTGCAGCTTATGCGAGTCTATTTCGACGCGATGGTGGCTGAAACGAACCGCCCAAGCCCAAGCTCTCACATGATGGATTGCACGCCGAGCAAGCCGAGCAAGAACGCTCTTCCTTCCCACCATCACCTGAGGGCACTGCAGCTCTCTTCCAAACTTAACCCGTGTCTACTTTGCACGGTGTCTAAGTCAGGTCTTCCGTCGGCTACCCGAATGACAGCTTCTGTTCTATCCATCTTTTTTCGTCGTTCCGGTTATCCCTAGAACGTTGCTTACGACAGCTCTGGACCTCGTCATATAATTCTGTTGACGAAGAAACGCATGGACATCGGTGGATTTCGAGTCTTATATGGGCCTAGCTATGCCCGACCGGGAGTCCGCGTCGAGTTACTTAGACGCCCATGTGGTTCACAAGACAGGCATTCTATGACTCTTCAGTTAATATGCTGTCAAAAGAGGTTAGAACGTTGTTCTTCCACTTCCCTCACCCCCATACAGGCGTCATATGACATTGTGTGGGAGAAAAAAGTGCACACTCTCCAAGTCGGTCTACTTTCTACAGCCCAGTGGCTCTCTCAGACGGCTACCCTTGCGGCTGCACCTGTCTTTCCGACTACCCGTCTCTGTACACATCAACTTCTGATGGCGCTCAGCTTCTGAACTGTTCATCGAAGAGCCTTTTCTCTCCTCGGTCCGGTCATGCTCTATTCAAAGATCATATGCACAGTCCACTCATGACCATGAATGATCCCAGAGTATTGTGTATATACATCGTCGACGTCAGGCTCCTTCGAAATCATTACTCCCATCATGTCTTCCACTTTTACGAAGGTATTCGATACTCCTGTTTTCAAAGGAAAAATTTCGTTTCCTACTGGTCTGTATATTGGCGGAGAGTTCGTCAAGGGAGAGAAAGGTACAACGATAGAGTACGTGCTTTCTTCAAAATCAGGATGTGTTGTGTTGATTTGGTGCAGTGTTATCAACCCCACCAACGGCGAGTTGATCACCAAGGTCGATGAGGCGCTGGATGCAGATATCGACAAAGCTGTCAAAGCCGCACAGAAGGCTTTCGATACGACTTGGGGCTTGAACGCCAGTGGTGCCCAGCGCGCAGCCCTTCTGAATAAGTTGGGCTTGCTAATGGACAAGTACCACGACGAGCTGGCGGCGATTGAAGCGCTCGATAACGGTTTGCTCATCTCCTCGTAATGTCGGTAGCATGTTGTTAATTATATCATAGGCAAGACGTTTGGGTGGGCCAAGGGCACCGATACCGCCTTCGCCATTCAAACCATCAAGTACTACGCCGGTTGGGCGGACAAAATCTCTGGTCAGGTCATCGAGACCGATGAGAACAAGCTTTGTTACACGAGACACGAGCCAATGGGCGTTGTCGGACAGATCGTACCATGGAACTTCCCGCTTCTTCTGTTATCGTGGAAGATTGGACCTGCGCTGGCCACCGGCAACTGCATCGTCCTGAAGCCTAGCGAGTTCACACCGCTTACCGCGATCAGGATGTGCTCTATCATTGAGGAGGCCGGTTTTCCGAAGGGGGTGGTTAACATCGTGACGGGATATGGACCAACGGCTGGTGCGGCATTGTCCAGCCATATGAACGTCGAGAAGGTCAGTTGACGGTGGCGTGAATGTCATACATGCTCAAAGTTCGTCTTTGTATTAGATCGCGTTCACTGGCTCCACATTGGTTGGCAGAAAGGTCATGGAAGCTGCATCCAAATCGAACTTGAAAGCCGTCACTCTCGAACTCGGCGGAAAGAGTCCTAGCATCATCTACGATGACTGCGACTTGGAGCAAGCGGTCAACTGGGCGTCGCACGGGATCTTGTAATATGTCGTCACTTTCATGTGTATCGTTTGCTCATTCTCGTTTAGCTGGAACCATGGCCAGGCTTGTTGTGCGGGTTCAAGAATATTTGTGCAGGCTGGGATCTACGACGAGTTCCTTGCACGCTTTGTTGCGAGGGCCAAGAACATTAAAGTCGGCGACCCATTCGCTGAGGACATCGACCAAGGTCCTCAGGTCTCCCAGCAGCAATACGACGTACGTATACCTATAGCCTCGTGGTATGGCGTACCTCCTGACATTTGCTTAGCGCATCATGTCATACATCGCATCAGGGAAGGAGCAAGGCGCTACTGTCGCCACGGCGGAGAACGACACGGAACAGAGGGATACTTCATTCAGCCCACCGTTTTTACTGGCACTACCCCAGACATGAAGATTGTCCAGGAGGAAATCTTTGGGCCCGTCGGTGTCGTGATCAAGTTCACAGATCAAGACGACGTTATCAAGCAAGCGAATGATACCAGCAAGTTTCTGTGCTCCTTGCGACATATGCATCACTTACTTTCAAATAGTTTACGGTCTGGCTTCATCGGTCTTTACTCAAGACATCAATCGGGCTTTGGAAACCGCGCACAAATTGAAGGCTGGTACGGCCTGGATCAACTGCCACAACCAGCTTCACGCCAATGTTCCGTTCGGTGGCTTCAAGCAGAGTGGTATCGGGCGCGAGCTTGGCGAGTATGCGTTGCACAAGTGAGTCACACGCGCGTACTAAATCTGAGTGGGCGAATGCTAATGTTCCTCTCTTCAGCTACACGAACACAAAGGCTGTTCATGTCAACTTGGGTCATAAAATGTAAGACTCCTTAAAGGAGTGGACCTTGTACAATCAGAAAATGTGAACATTCAAGTTGTAAAATCAGAAGTATGCAAATGCAATATACGCAACTACTGTCATGACTCATGATACATCGTTAAGCTTACCAATAAAGAAATCCAACGGCAAGGTATAATGATAACTGCTAGTCCATGACACCGAGTATCTCTCCAACGACGCTCTTGAATGTACCATCTGGGTCGAACTGCTTTCGCACTTGGGCAAACGATGCCAAGCTCTAATCAACATACGTCAAAGATGATGACTCTGGCAACGACGCGGAAACGTACATCTGGATCGAGGTTCTTGACAGACTGTTCAAATACAGAGCGGGTGTTCTTGGTCCAGTGAGGGCGAACGGGGAACTGTAAAACGGTGATATCCTCCATTTTCACAGAACGTATTGATGTCGAGTTACCTCGTTGATCAAGGTCGTTGCAAGGGTAGCATACCTGGCGAATCGACTGTCAAGACATTTCGCGTTCAGTGAATGATGCGGACGTACCATGGTTCATTATAACGATGGTGATCTCCTAGTGTTGGCCTGAAACTAGGGAAGTCGAACATCAGTGCTCCCTTTATTAGGGCGTCAATTATCGCAGACATGAGAAAACAAGGACTTCCAGACGCACCTTGGACCAATCCGCAGTATCTCCTGCCTTGGTGCGTTCCGTGGTTTGCCCGAGTAAGCTATCAAATGCTTTGCCAAACTACACCGTGTTTAGCGCACGCTTTGGAGCACCAGAGGAAAAGGCTCACCTTGATGTTGATTCCGCTGGAGAATACGTTGAGCACGTAGTTTGCCACCGCCAGTACACTGGACCTCACCTTCGATATGTCGACGTAACAGCTTTACCATCAGCAGCAGCCTGGTCAAAAAGTTCTCGCACTCTTCTGAGAAGTGCGGCGCCCTGGGTCACCGGTACCGCGAGTTCCAAGGTCTTCCCATGCAAGTCATAGTCCCATTCCGGAAGCTGGTTAGGATAGAGACCGCCAATGAGAACATCGTACGCTGTTCCATACACTGGCCACGACAATAAAGGCAGGTCGGAAGACTTCGCTAAAGATATACTTCTGCTTCAGTACTGAGTGGAGCAAACACTTGGATACGCACTGTGGAAGTTGGGGGCAGCCCATAGAACATAAAAGACACCTTCAGAAATGAAGTTGGGGAAGCTGACGTTCTGGCCAGCATTGAGAAGGTTAAGAGCGGTCGTTCCTTCGAACGGCGTGACGGAGAAGGTAGACTGGCACTCGTTAGTGTGGAGAGGATCGGGGGCCACTATCACCTCACCTGAAAAGCATCGCCAGAATGGTCGATATCGACAACACCGTAAGTCCTCAGATGGAATTTCTTCACACCTGTGTTTTCGAGGGTTAACGCATTTCAACCTCGAGCTTCAGCGCTTGAGCACCGACCTGGCCACCACTTAACCGCAGTCAGTCGACCAGAACACGCATCAGAAAAATGAGAAGACGAACCCAAAAGTTTGCGGTAACATATGGAGAAATCATGCCATAGATATCTCCGTTCAAGACATCGTCCTCGTCGAGTGTCGTCTGATTAGCGTAAACCTTGTAATCCGCAAGAATGGCCATCTTGACGCGAGCAATAACACCGAGCAGACCAAGAGATGTAGTCGCTGCGAGCCAAGTCGTGTTGCTCTGATCACGGTCGAGGTGAATTAAGTCGCCTGGCGGAACGTGAAGATAATGATTGTGGTGGATTACTTTGCAGAGAACATCGTACCTTTGCCGTTTATAATATCCAGGGCAAGCGCCGCACTCGAAACTTGTGAATCCTCGCGAAGAGAGGAGCGATGTGCACCCATTGCAACCGCGCCAGCTACTCGATGGTAAGCTAAGATTCAATCATCATGCGTTCGGGCAGTACCAATGGTGATATTCCAGTTGACTTGCGAAGCAATTAGGATGGTCTGAGCCGCCATGGTTGTAGGAGTAGAACGCACCCAGCGTGTATCCAATGGCTGCTCCACGGTCATGAAGCCACTCAGCTCTAGAAACCGTTCAGCTCGTAGAAGACACGACGTAGAACTAATCCTACAGCTGAGGGAACGTTACACCAGCTTCCACGAGAACACTGCCGGTTCCGTCTGAGCCGAGCTGAAGGTCGGAGATAGCGTTCACCGCGTCGGTTTTGATGATGATCGTGTTTGGATCATCCGAGCACATCGTGTCATCTAAGTAGGAAGAAGTCAGAGACAAATCTGCAGTCATGTATCATGTCTGACTGACACCACATATGACCATTCTGCACATCATGGAGAATTAGCTGGTTAGTAGCTGAGACGGTAAGGGTATGAAAAGAGACTCGCCCCGCTTGCGCGGACGTTGACTCCACTAGAACTGGCCGCCTTGACCATAGTCACGATCTCGTCCACTGTTGAAGGGCGATACACTTTCAAGACATCATTACACGCTGGAAAGCCGGGCCCGTCGAAAGTGTTGTAGGGCTCTAGAACGAGTGTCAGAGAGGCAAACGAAGCGCGCCTTCACCTACCTGCAGCAACGAGAGCGACCAAGGAAAGCAAGGGTAAGAGGAACATGGCGTCTTTCCTGGAACCTCCATTGTTACAGTGTCCCGGGTTATAAGAGGCCGACGGTCGTAAGTGAGCTGTAGCACGTGTCCCTAGAGCAGAGCATCACTCGAAAGCATCAGGCGGGGGAGGGGGTAGCATATGGCCCAGGAAGCATGTGCCGCCAGGCCTCAATAGATGTGGGCTGGGGTTTTGCGTGGACGACATATTGAACCTTGTTACACATACGTCATCTGACACTTGACCCCCAAAGGTGGGAGACTGGACTATCTTAAAGGAACAGTTCAGGAGCGGAGACCTCACACAGCGACATGGGAACAAGTTCCGGTGGCCTGAAGCTGATCTTAATCTTCCGCACCATTTATTCAAGTTATCGCCCGAAAGACGCGATATTCGAGAAACCGGTTAAAGATGCAATTCACAAGACTGTTTGTGTGCGTTCTGAATTGCTGATCATGTTGTTGGTGAGCAGCTGAGCGAGATGCTTCTGACGAACTTACTTTCGAATCCAAGGCAATCAGAGGTACGAGGAATAGAGCGGTCTCAGCCTGGGAGCCAACATACCAGAAGAGTAGCCCCATAGCATAGAGGCTAATACATGGCCGTCTCAAACGGTATGAGCGACAACTGAAGCAGCATCTACCATCCTGCCAGGCATACCAGTTTAGATTCGTTTACGAGGTGGAGTCATGGGAGTCTTGTACATGGCCAGGAAGAGTAGCCAGTAGTTGAAAGGCTATCCAAAGCGGTCAGGAAACACAAGAGTGTCGGCTGACGATGTAGTCGCGCAGAAGTCGTCGTTCTTGTCAAGGAGAGTTACGTATCGAAATTTCAACAAATTACCCAAATTAGGACATTTACGTTAGTGCGTCGAAGGCTTGACTTGGCGCAGCTCGGCTTGACTTTGATTGACTTCGGCTTGGAAATGACCCGACTCGCCCAATTAGGAAGTCGGCTTGACCCAGCCGTCACTTCAAATGACTTGGACCCCGATATATACTGCAGACCATAGCAGCCATAGTATTATAACAACTACACATATTTATTATACTATTCTACCGATACCTATGCTATATCATCATTGAGAGGCCAGTATTGAGCATTAAGGACATTGTGCACTGGGACTGCGATCACCGCGGTGGTTCAAGTGGTTGCCGGCGGCAATACGGCGCACGTGCCAGTTCAATTCACTTCGTTTTCTATACCGGTTCAGGAAGCACAAAATGGCCGACTATGTGTATTAGACAGCACAGCAGTCACTAGTAGACAAAAGACCCATAAACCATGGCCCTTGAAACAAGCCAGTTCAGGGACATAGGCCAACGGGGTTGTCGGCCCGGTACATAGCCACGTCCTAATACAGATGCAAATGATCGCGTCGCGCTTATCTTGTTCATCGCTGACCACGACGACCGCAATACGACTGATTTACTCCCAAAAAACTGTTTGATCATTCTCATCGTCCCTCGACACTCGCATGTCCACGCAGAACCCTCCGCCGGGTTTCCATCTCTCCAAAAAGGGCCGTGTTGTCAAAGATGGCCATGGTGGCAAACGGAGCGGCTCTGGTCGAAGGCCGCGTACAAGCGCAGGCTCAGTAGCTCCCAGAACAACCTCTGCCAGAACTTCGGCACCAAGAGCTGCTGCCAACCTCGAGTCAACCGCTGGCTCAACTCGTCAGCCGCCAAGAGCACCCCGGCAACCCTCCACCACTACTTCAGCATTCTTCCTTCCACGAGAGACGCGAGAGCCGCGCCCTCTAGGCTCTCAAAATCTCACTTCTGCAATGCCAAACCTGCAAGTCAACGCCAATCCGGCGCGCCGCGAGCCTGAAGCAGGTATGTATCTCAAGATCTATTTTCGTGAATCCTAATTGACCAGTTCTCAGCCCAGAGTTTCTTCCCTTCCCAGAATGCGAATTCTGGTTCGATTTTGCGTGATACCTTGTCACAACTGAATGCTAACCTTGCGTTCGTCAACGATAACGACGAGCATGCCGATATTGCGTCTGGAGGAGCTGAAATCGATGATACGTTGTTGGATGAGATACTTCTGGAGGGCGACGATTTACTACCCGAGGAAGATTCGGACCCCCCTCCACAATCATTAATCCACCAATACCTACGTTCAGTGAAGCAGCGCATTGTCACAGAGATCGAGAAGCATGGTCAGCCTTCGTGTTACAAGGACGGAGACTTCTATCATCGACCGAGGCACCCCGTCTTTGCTCTACAATCTAGTGTGACTACCGAGTTCACGCCTGACGTGTTGTATGAACGAGATGTTTTCGTCTGGCTGCCGCATTTACTTCCCGGGCATCCAGATACGTTTAAATGCGAGTGCGGAATGCACTTGTCGAAGCATGGTAAGAACTTATTTCTGTCATTGATTCTTAGGTTGCTTATTCAATGCTGCAGGCTACAACGAGAACCCTGTTGCACGTCGGGTCAGAAGAGCTTTAGAGCTTGACTACTTCCTTTTCACCAATCGCTTTTGGTGTGATAAAGACCGCACAGACTCCCCCGGTTGTGGTGCAAGTTATCAAGGAACTCACCCGTTTATTATCGCGCAACTGCCACGATTCGTGCAAGAGGCGTTTCCCAGTATGTATTTGCTTGCATCTGTTCGTATTCTGGGTTCTAAATATTCTTCGATAGCATTCATTTCCACACGCGGTGCTGTAGACAAGTCGGTTATGTCGCAAATGAATTCGCTCATCGTTAAGCGAGTGGGACCGTCGCCATTCTCGGAGATGATTTCCGAGCTACAGCATAGACATCACGCTCGAATCGAGCTGATGTATTATGCGGCTGCTTTGCATTACGGTCTGCATGGCACCAAGCACATTCCGCAGTTCTCAGCATTCAATGATTGTACCGGCTTTGCTGGATGCCCGCCGACGTCTCCTTATTTGAAAGCCATGTTTATTGATTATATTGGGGCGCATCGCATCTACATGGACCGCGCTCAAGCCACGCTTCCGTTAGACATTGCAAAGGCTGACCATACATTTGACGTAAGTTATCCAGTTGACTTCAGATCACTTCAACTCATTTCGCGCTAGGTGCTCAAGTATATGGGTGGTCTCAACGGCGAGAAGATCTGGAAGGCAGAGTACAATCTTGTCAATCGGTTCGAAGAGGTTCGAGCGGAATGTCTCACGTTGACCAAGTTGCTGTCATTTGTGCGAGAGATGTTCGAGAAGGTTCAGGAGAGTTTGAAAGCACTGGGTCATCCGCCCACGATGATTCTGTATACCGATTCACCGCAGTGTAGGTAACTCCGTTACATGTTTTCTCTTGACTTATCCTTCCTCTCAGCCGAGCAGGGATTTCACGAAGCAATTACCAAGTCTCTCGCTGAGAATGTTCGACATATTTCGACATGGACTGATCTTTCCCCGCTGCAGCGTACACCGACTACGAATGTCTCTTTTGACTTCTGCAGCTACTCCATCGTAATGGATGATCTGGCGGCGGAAATCTTAAGCGAAGCGACTGCTACGCATGCAGGAAGTATCTACGTACTTGGATTTGCCATCAAGTATCATTTGTCACCCGACGGTACACCTGAACTGGATGTTATTCAACTTCGAACATCAAATCGAGTTGTAGTTTTTCAGGTTAGGCCGCGGCCGCTCTACTTGCTTAACTTGAGTAATACTAATCTATCGACAGGTTTCAGCATTCAAATCTCGCAGCCATTTTGTGCCGTCACTTATTGCCATCCTCTCAAACTCGTCAATCATCAAAGTCGGGTTTGAGATTCGAAAGACACTGTCTATTGTTGCCGATGCACTGTCTCTTCCCGATCTCCGCACCAATATACGCTCCTCTGCTAATCCCTCATTTATCGACCTCGGAGAATACGCCAAACTAGCTGGGGTTGTCGATGATCCCAACGCTTCGTATCATGCTCTTGTTGGCACCGTCTTGACGCGATGCTATCTCCCTCCTTCATCTGATATGTCATGGAGTTCAGAGCTGTCAAATAGTGCAATCGATGCACTGTACACTGAGACAGACTCAATCTGGCAGCTATGGATAGCATTGTCTCAGCGAGAAGCTGTTGGTCTCCGACTGACGCCTAATCAGGCCACGCTGCACGGTCAGCTTATAACGCTTGTGCAGGGCTGTAAACCCGTTCTTCGAGGATCCATTATTGGTCAGCATTCGGGATATCTTGATGCTGCCATGGATGTTAACGGACAGACACGTCGTATAAACATTACGCCCAGTCGATCTCTTATTCAGATCACCGAAGTTCTCGTTCCAGGCGCGATTCATACTCTTCATCGGCAAACAGTCGACTGGATCTTCAACCATGGTGCACAAGCCATTGTCGCGACTAGTCAACTTCGATCACGTTCCTCACAGTCTCCATTACCCTCTAGCTCTTTCATATTCGGCTTTTCCCATCCTGCTCCGCCCAGTACCACACTTGATGATGATCATTCCGACTTTACCATCTCCTATGATGATTCTGCACATTCTGGGGAAATTCACTTTGACATGTGGGAGCCCTCTGACAACGATTTATTTATGGAGGATGGGGATTCAGATTCTGAGTCTGATCAAGAGTCTGATTGGGACTTGGAGGTAAGTTGTCTACTGAGGACTGAGGTCCATCTTAATAGATTCTCAATTTATGCAGGATGCTCTCGAAGCGCTCGAAGCGCTCGAACATGCACATTCAATACTTCGGGAAGCTGTAGCTGGTGACGAAGTCGCAACTCGTGTTCTCGATGATGTGTTTCACTTCATGGATCGCCTCCTTCGACTGCTATCAAAGAAGCACTCTGCCTTTAAAGCCTTTTGTCACGATTTCAGTGAGGCGATCTTTATACGAGACCGGGACGATGAACGTGCAGTCCGAACTGTCTTAGAGAGTCGTGGCGTTAATTGGGAGTTTGCGAGACGTGCGAAAGCAGCAGGATTAAACCGTCGCATTCGACGCTATATCCCTGATCGGCACACACTTGGAAAGCGCCTTCATTTGTTATTCACTGGTTATCAGGATATTGTTTGTTCAACAAAAACGGCGACCAGCTCCCGACGCACTCCTGATCGGTTCTTCAGCAACGACGCTCGGGACATGGCTGCTCGTCTGCTTGAGACCGTTCGTCTTGGATTCCTTTCTGATCCCCAAGGGATCTCGCTTTACTACGTGATGGGCAAGGATCGGGATGGCCTTACACTGTACCGTACAGTACGTGGCACCAATTCGGTTGAAGGTGGTGTTCATATGGCCGTCCGCCGTGTCTTTGGATCACTGAAGGCATCCCCGGAGCTTGCTGAAAAGATTCTTATTTATTGGATATTCCGGCGCAATCAGTCGGTATGTTTTTTCACCATATATGATATCCAGGCAGTGCCATATACTAAAATGTATTCTTGTCAGGTCGGGTATCGGAATCGAACTGGTCGAAAATTCTGCGGTCATTTTGATCTGTGGGTCTCTGATGAGATTGTCGAGATTACAGCACTTTTGGATGTCATGCCTTCCTTCCGTCTACCTCACTTACTCGCGACACGCATTGCCACTGTAGAGACCTTTGGAATTGTTCCTATGGACACAACACTCGCTACCGAGCTTGGTATAACAACATTGCCACCTCGAAAGCTTGAAGGAATCCCACACCATAACGACCTTCCCGTTCACACCTTATCCCGCCTTTCGACACATCCTATGAGCCAGTATCGCTATCTACAACTTCGTCAGCGCACATTACACCCTGTACTTCCCGTCTCTACTCATGCGGAGTACCGGAAGTTCAAGGAGCTCATTAACGATCCGATATTCCAGCGGGGTCACGCAAATCATCCACCACACGAGGCATACAAGAACATCGACTTTAAACTCCTTGCGCAGTCCTGGAACGATAAGGTCAACAACCAGGATCGCACGATTGCTGAGACGAGCCGTCGGTTGTACTACAAGCTCCCGGCTCAGCTTGAGCTTCATCACAAGAAGACGATCTTGTGGAAGTCGGAGTGGTCGACACTCTTTATGGGCGAGAATGCTATTGCTCTAAAAGCATTCACGGACCTCATTGCATCGGACGATAATTCAACATCAACGTTACCAGCTATGACACTCCCAGGAAACGAGACAGATGACGCCTTCCGAACATGTACGTCGCATTGAATTCAGATATCCAACTTTGGCTGACTGGCGGCGCGATCCAGTGCAAGATATTCGTGAACAGCTTGACCTGGACTCCTTTGATGAGATGGGCCATCATCCTACTGCGCATCTCGACGCCGACGATGAACAGACAGATGATATTCCGATGGCTGAAGGTGGGGATGTCGGCCCCAGTCGGGAAGACAGCGGTAATCAGTCGGATGATGTCGAAACCCGCCATCAAGGCGGAGGCGACGACATGGAGGTCGATTCATCTGGCACTCAGGCTGTCATTCCACTTGCCTCTACATCAAGAGAGCACATATTCCAACAGCAGATGCTGCAGAACGACGGTACACTCGGACCGCGCCGTGAGCGACCGTTGCGGCCTCAAGCAAGAAGAAAGGCCGCTGCGCCGTTTGCACAAAGGTTATGTGTAGTCGCCGTGCAGACTGTCCAGGGAAAGGTGGCCGTGAGCTTTGTCGATGTGGTCATCCCGCGCTCAAGAAAGGCGAAAGAGTTCGGGTGAAGGAGAAAGTCGTTGTCGCGTACTTAGCAGCTCAGGCGAGAGCACGATAGGATAGGATAAAAAACAATCCATTTGATATGTAAATCAGAAATGAGGACTACGGCGGCGGCACTCGTATGCGTCCGTAACGGACAGTACTCGAGACGCGCTAAATGAACGAGGAGGGCATTGAGGACTAGGACGCGTAAGCAAGGAGTGATGGATTTTGCCTGGCATAGTACATGAGGCTTGTGCAAATACTGGATGAGACCAGACTCACAGAGGGTCCAGACACGAAATATAATAGTTTCAAGTGGCAGCGTTGCGCTAAATTTACCCCAGCGTACTGTTCTCTATATCTTTGTCAAACTGGCACTGAGGAAGGGCACATATATCAAGGTGACACACCTGTGACGCATCGTCTAATCATCATCTTTCGTGTTCCCTCATATCAAGTCTTCCTTGCGACGTTGACCCCAAATGTCCGAAATTCTGTGCTCATTTAGAAGCCGACATACAGTCAAGCATCAGCTGCATCGTGCAGCGGCGACATGAAGTCGACCGCTGGCCAGCCACCTCTACCGGACTGTATCCGAGTTTGAGGTGGTGGTGGTAAGAGAGAGCGAGAGATGCGTCCTTTGAGAGTGATTGATCGGATCCGTCTTCGGGTCGGAGGAACTTGATCTTATCGTGATTGAAATCTTGAAAACTATTGGCTGGGCCTATCGCCAAAACGGGCTGTGCCCCGAATGGACATAGCCTTGAAAACCGATGGCCTGCCAAAACGAGCTCATAGGCCAGACTTGAAAACGAAAAATGACCCGCGTGTATTTCAGTCCCTCGCGCATTTGACATCAAATGGTGATGCCCAGACATTGGTAGGTACATCTAGATAATCCTCCCTCCCTTCCTTTTTTCTCTTCTTTTTTCAACTTGAAAAAACTTGAAAAACTGTCCGTCTGAACGGACATAGACCATAGGCCCTAATTTACGTACTAAAAGGTTATTTTGCTGCACCGGGCCGCAGCGTCCGCAATCCCAGTCGCTGTCCGCACAAACGTTAGACGGTGAATTCATGGTACGGGCCTCAGCTGGTCATGTATAGGAGTTTACAGAGCAATTCCATCATGATTAATTCGGAGTAGATTCAGAAATGAGAAAAACAAGCTACGAAATACGGCATAATATCAACACCTTCACTGCAACTCGGGAGGCAGAGCGAAGTAAGCTGGACAGAGATCATCCCAGTCCCCACGCGGATTAACAGCCGCGCGTATGCCATCCGGATCGGTAACAAACGTCAGCTGCAGGCCCTATTCACTATATGTCAGTCAAAGTAAACAATCAAGAAATCACTTGCAGCTTCAGCTACAAAAGATATCAGTCAAGAGAACGAACTTGCAATTTAAACGACATACCATGCCAGATGATATGGCTTCAGAACGAAACGCCCCTTGGTCAGTAATCACGACTACGTGGCGCAACGAAAAAACTCACCAATGGAGGTGGAGAATGCCAACCGCCGGCATCCTAAAGCGAGCAATGGCCGTGCCACCGATTATGGGAACGATATCGCGCCGAACGGGGTTCACAAAGTTCACAACTCCTCCGGAGTCGCCAGGCTGAATGATATCGAAAGCGGCCTATAAATCACGTAAAGGCGTAAGAGCATGCAAAGTAAAATGGGATAGGACATACGCCGTGGAGATGCATCGGGTGACCGCCATCATCGTCGCCCAAAGGCATCGTGAGTTGAATTAGAGCGTTTGGTGCAACGGTGATGACATGACTATCGACCGGGAACGAGTCGTTGTTGTGGAGGATCTGGAAGAGGGTAGGCAATGTCGGCGCTACGTATGCAATATCGTTAACTCTCCAAGTGTCGAGAGGGTTCGTCTTTCAAACGCATTAGCTGCATTTTCATATTAAAGCGCCGTCATGGTCATTACCTCCGTAGCACCCTAGATGAAGTCGTCAACTTCAGTGCTCGCAGTAAGGCGTATACGACGTACAGTTGTGAAGTTTATGAAGAGATCGAGATCGGGGACAGCATCGGGCCCACCCGGCTGTAATGATAACGTTAAAATTGTAACTGAGAATGGAAGGTCGGGACGAACGCTGCCTGGGTTCACGACGGGCTGCAGGAGGTCCGTTTAGCTAAGGCACACATGCCGAAAGGAAGTTTAGCTTACATGAAGCTGGGCGTCGTGGAGGATAGTTAGATTCACCATGGGCGTGACAGGATCCACCTCGGGAGCGCCCAAATATCGGACAATAGCTCGAGAGAAAGTAGCATTCACTGTGCGCAAAATGAGATAACAGAAGACGAGGGAGACATTTTCTCAAACGTACAGTTGGGATTGTTGGTTTGTGTACCCCCCCGCGGAAAAGCTCTCATCCAGTAGTTATCGACAGGCTTTATAACTTGATATGAAGCGCGAAGGTCCTTGAGAGGAGATACGACTAACCTGATTGGCGGTGAACACGACTGAATACCGTTGTCCTATCAAGACGGGAACGAGTTAGACTTAATGGCATGCCGTGCACCGCTCCATCCTTACCAGCTAAGGAAACAAGTTATCAGTACACAATGAAAACACCGACATGAAGACACGTACGATAAAGTTCCAATGACTCGACCTCAGTAGGCTCCACCGAAAACCCGTCAGCCTCAATAACGGTGAGGTTATGTTGATCAATCCTGAAAGGGAACACAGCGCGAGGTGCATTGCTGATCAGCCTCAAGCGGTACCGCGTTCCGGGCACGACATCGAAAACTGGGAACGGAACATCAGGTCCATTGACGAATCTTCCCACCCCGTTTATGAGACCGGAATCATAGATACTACGGGGATAGTTCAAGTAAGGATCAATGCCCAACTCGCGAGAAGTAAACATACATGATGTGTCCAGTCTCTCGGAACGATTGCATGTCTGGGGGGGAAGGTCCGTGATACCATTCTCCGAGCTGTATAATCGTGGACTCGTCGTCGACATCATAGAGGTCGAGATGAGGATCCTCGGGGTCTGAGAAGCGATTTCAAAACAGAGTTTATGAAGGAAGAAGCGATTGTAGTACCGTAGATGATGAGCGGTCCTCTAGGTAGGCATGCATTAGTTCGGGGGAAGAACGGTGAATGGAAAGGTTACCTCAAGCCATCGGAATACTGAGTGCTAAGTCCCGAGCGATACAACAAGGTACCCGCCGTATCACTAGTATTGAGTACGTAGGTGAACGACGAGTTTGGAGCGATGGGGCACTGCGAAACGAAGCTCTGGCCATCGAACTCTGGCCTCCCGAATTGTTTGATTCCACTAAAGTTCTATTCGAACTCATTGAGGCCCGCGAAGTCGTCAGAGGAAAGACTGGAAGCATACAATACTAGTGCTAGCGCGCATAGATGTATCGGTCAACTTGTTATTGACCGTAACCTATAGCGCGATATAAGTCGGGACGCAAACACGAAGTCCGGAAGGGAACTTACCGTTGATGATATCGCCTTTAGTGGCAGTTAGAAGGGGCCCCGGAAATTGAAGAGTATCGTGCGTGAATCCCACAAGAACGGCACTGGCGAGAAGGTCTTTAGTCTGCTCCATCCAGTGGAGAGGGTGGGGCCTCACTTGCGTTCGGCGCCATCTGGAGCGACGATACCATTTCCGACGGTCAAGTCGTAGTGAACACCGGGGTGAGCCATGCAGAAGCAACGAGGGCGAATGCTAAAGAAAGATATGATAGCTGGAGCATGAGGATGACTTGCTGTCGAGTCTCTGAAAAGCAAAGGTCTTTTATACACAGCCTGTAGGTCATTCGCGATCCTAGGCAGTGGAACCGCAAGCCATGTCGCGAGAAATATGACGGGCAAGATAAAGATCACATTGAATGAACGCGCCAAAGGACCGGGCGACCAATGGCGAACATACGCGTCCTCCACGCTATTCTCAGGGCGAAGTGGAGTAGATGAAGTCCTTTAGGTCTGAAAATGGTGGAAGCAGAAAATGGATGGATGGAGGAAGTAGAGACGGCTCGGGGTGGGATATATTTAGCGTGTCAAGTTGGTGTGTGATGCCTCCCAGCGTGTCAGAAACACCGATAGTCGTGGCAAGTCGCACAGTGACACAAGTTCCCTGTACAGTCGGCTCCGAAAGTGTAGGAAAGTGTAGACCTTGAATTGGGTTCGTCGCCATGCTCCCACCGACTCGGTCATGGGCTGATGAAACATGGGAATTAGAATACAATATGTCGTGATACTGTGAGTTGTTTCTGCGCGGCCTTTGGTACAGTGAATAGACTTGATAAGGGACAACATGAACGCCAAGACTTGGTGAGTGAGTACAGGTGAGAATTCGGGTGGCTATGCAACGTGCCTTGCGTCATTCGCGTTTGCAATAACATTGCAAGTCCGACAACTTTAGGTGTCGCTGTCACCAGAGGCTCATTTCTGTTCACGTCTACGCCATTTCTCTCACTCCATTGGGTTACCTTGCAACGATGAACAATCCTGTTGCGCGTTATAACTTGACACCATGTTGTGTGCGGAGACTCCTTGGCGGGAGACGCCTGGACGACTATCTCGTAACCATTGTCTATCGTAGGTTCGTATCTTGAGCGCCTTCACGATTGCAGATCTTCGCCACGCTGCTAATCGTAGGCAAATACTCTGGCATGTTCTCGTAAACAGTAGCGTCATCTTCTTCTGCCGCTCGGAGCTCATTTCGTTCACTCCGTTGAAAATCCGGGGGCATAAATACAGCGCCTTGTTATCTGGACGGTAGCTCCTCAATGACCGTAGTGATCGCGCCAAATAATACCCCTTTCCGTCGCCAATTCTGCATTGAAATGGGCAGATGTACGGAGACAAAACATTCCCTCCCATCCCTCCCCGCGATGTCCTATTCCCTTCCCAGTCGCCCAGCTCCCCCAATGCGGCGGCAGACCTACAGTGCGAGCCCGCCGTCGTCGATTCGGCGCCCTCTGCGGTCCTCGCCTCTCACGGGTCCCTCTCTTAACGTCACGGCTGACGGGACAATTTCTGAGCTAAGCCTGGCCCCTCAAAGCATGACCAGCCCAAAACCGTCAAGAATTTCATCGACGCCAGACCTTCCTTCTCTCACCTTTACCCCCATCAAAGTCCCTAAACGAACTTCTGCCCCCAACGCGGTTCCTCCCTTCAAGTCGACTTTACCTTCCCCTCCACCATCTCCTTCTCGTCGTCCGAAATCCAGAGATAGCTACTTGACCATGTCGCCGTCCAGGACTACGGCCTCTCTTTCCTCGTGCCTATACGGGTGCCAGATCTCTGCCGACCTCCCCGAACGCATCCCGATTTTCACTAGTCGACGATTCGTGGCTCACGGCCAATCCTTACGGATCCACACCCAAGTTTTCTCGCTTGAGCATGGACAGTAAAACGGTGGTCATGCCCGTCTCAGCTAAAGAGAGGCGAAGAATGAGCACCGTTCCAACGCCTTCCAAGGTTACCGCCATGGCAGAGTCCGGTACGTCTCGATTGAGAAAGATTCGTCAGAAATATTAACGGTGGTGATTCTAGGTGAACCCCAGAAATTGCAGAAGCGCAAGTCCGTTGCATCCATTTCATCGCAAGCTTCGGTCTCCTCGTTGCCAGCCCTGCCCCCTTCGAAACCTCCTTCCATCTGTTCTAAAGCCAGCCTTCGGTCATCTCGAAGCTTCCACTCATTGAAAAGTGTTGGGTCCAGCCGAAGGCGATCAAATTCTACGTCCACGTCTGAATGTGACGTTATCGCCGAGATCCAGGATGAGTTTAGAGTGCTTATGGACGATGGCTCAGACTCGGTGTCTGTCTCCACATCGCACAGTTCTCCGCCTACTCCGGCATCGTCCTTCACCGGCCACGAAGACAAAGCGGATCCAGTGATGAAGGTGTGTAATCCCCACTTTTCTCGGTGTCTATCTTTGTGGCTTACACACAACATAGGATCGGACTCCCGTCATTCCTCCTAAACGCGTTGCTTCGCTCTCCACTTTGTTGAAACGTGTGCGATCTCATTCTATTAGCTCCATCAAGCTAGCATCTGTTAAGCCAACGGAACCAGATACTGCTCTCCATGACACGGAAATGCTTTCAGAGCTTTTCCCCGACGTACCAACGCGGTCTTTACCGGACTTTTCGACTGTGGAGTCTGTAGACGATCATATCGATATTTCTTCTGAACGTTCTTCAGAGGCGCTTCACAAAGACTCTGATTTTGAACCGCCTCCCAAGATTCACAAGAAGGGCGCCTCGTTCCTTTCTCTGGCCTCGTCGGATGATCATCATGATCACAATATGCCGGAACAAGTCATCGTGCGGGCACCCCCGCCTCCTCCTATCAATGTGCAGTCCAAGAGAAAGCCAGTAATCCGGGTGCCCCCTCCTGTCATGCCAATCCCTCTTCCTCCTCCTGCTGCCTCCTACAGTGGATCGCTCCGCACATCCCCGACGTCCCCAACTTCCCCTCAGAGTCGACGCCGTACGCTGACACCGTCCTCGCCCACCACATCGGACTCGGATTCTCACCTATTGACGCCGACAGGTCTCAATCCCATTGCCCTCATACAGTACACAAATGGTCGCTCCAACGCCAAGGCGTTAAAGTTCATGGGGATAGAAAACGAATCGCCAATGTCGCTCTCTCCTCCTCCCTCGCCCGTAACCGCGCGCCCTACGTCGTGGGCTTCACCTTCGTCGCACACTGGATCGGAAGCGCCATTGCGCTCATCGGCGTCGTTTACGGCGATATCTGCGCATGGTGTCCCTAGACGATCTCCGTCGAGACTTGGGCCAAGGGGTAAGGCAATGTCGTTGTTGGGGATTGGAGATCTGCCTCCATCTGGTTCCCATTATACGCCCACGTCTCAGTCGGGAGCCCCGCTCCCCCCACTCCGCTCTCCTTCGCGTACTGGCGGTGGCTCTGGAACGGGCTCTGTGCGCAAGTTCTTCCGCGCGCTGACTGGGCGCAAGGCCAATGCGTCGGGGTAGAGACGCCATCGAAATCTTCACGACACTCGTTTCACGTTTTATAGATCTGGATTGAACATATAGACGGGGTAATCGCACTTACCAATTGGACGGACCACACTCGTTTTACTTATCAGAATCTTGCCGTAGCCTATTCGACTGGCGCGACGTTCTTTATATCTTAACTTTATCTATCGTTACCTTACTGTACTGACTTACTGACATTCATTCGTTACTTTATACCTTCGGAATCAAATTATATATTCAACTTCAGAGTAGTGAGTAGTGGTAATGGCATTCAGTGAATCTAGCAGCATTGATGGATTACTGGGGCTAATAATGGCTACCACCACTCATAAAGCTAGTATTCCGTCATCTGTCCACGGCGCACCTCGCGGAGAGCGCAAGGATGTCCACGGTATGTAAACATGGTCTATAGGGAGGCCATCCGTCCTTCCCCTTTACAAGAACCCATATGTCGGTCGGAATTCTGCATCTGGATTCCAGCCGCGGCAGACAAAGTAACTCTCCGAGGACTCTGAGCGGCTGGAGGAGGGCTTGACGTAGCGCACACTCGTAAAGTACGGATCGAGATGATCTCTTTTGAATGTAATCATGTCGTTGGACGCGAAGTGCTTCAATCTGATATGTCGTATAGTGAATATATGCAACACACAAAACAGAAGAAAAAGCGTACACTAAGACACCTCCAAACCCTCGTCCGACTTCATTTGTGGCGCGTAGATTTCGTTTCACAAACGCGAGGGTAGCGAAACACAGTTGTTGGGAGAGTTCCAAGTCGCGGGCCTCATATCCAGAGATATTGGGAGCCATGTCAGAGAGGACAATGTCTACTATCGGCTGGTTTGGGCCCCTTCTACGCGTTTTCTCGTACACCAGACGCTGAATTGACGCGTCCGTTTCGGGGTCAAGAAAGTCAGCCTGGATAGAGCGGACACCGGGGATGGGACCCATGGGGAGGAGATCCACGGCGACAATCGTTCCTCTGCCTCTAGACTCCCGCGCTTCCAATTCCTCCTCGATAGTGTCAATGTTCAGCGGGTCATACGCGTTGCCGGGGAGGATTGGTTTGACCCGCTTCTGGCTTGCGCGCGGACGAAATGTCTCGCGCGTCACGACGCCCCCCGTTTCATCTAGGGCGTCGCCGTATCCCATTCGCTGTGAGACGACCTGGCTCCAGCCGCCGGGCGCAGCGCCCAGGTCGACAACGACTTTGACGTCCTTGTGCCGGAGAATGTCATAGTTGTCGTCTATTTCGATGAGCTTGAAGGCGGAGCGTGACCTGTATGAGGCGGCTATACGCTGTTTGACGAAAAAGTCGTGACCTTGGCGCGACACCCATGCTTTGGAGGATTTTTTTGAACAGGCGATGATGGTGGGCGGAACATTCGGGCCGAAGACAGCGGTGTAGGACGCGTTCCTGTCATCGGTATCAAACACGTCATTTCTATCTTCTCTCTCTTGTACCACCACCACCACGAACAACTCGAGATGTCTGATTTCTCTGTTACAACGCCCGAGTTCTCTGTTGGAACGCGCGAGACGATTCTGGCTCGATTCCGTCGTTGTGCTCTCTGTTGCGCGCTGCCTCTGCTGCTCCACTACTGCCACATCCTCGATGGAGCTGACAAGGAAGGCTCGAAACAAGTCAGTTATTTTACGTGGACACCTTCAATGTCTCAACTCTTTAGTGTGAATTCGGGTCCAAATGGCTGCTGATCCCGCGAGATTATTCCAGAGCGGGTCCTTCAAACGGCATGGCATGTGAGCCATTCTTTGCCCTTTGATACGACGCGTGCTGACATAGCATAGTGTGCCCAACCTGTCATTTGGCGTATCTCACAGGTAACCCATCCGATGCGCTGGTCTCTTTCGTCCCCTGTTCAGAGATTCTCCAATATCTCTTGGAATGTATCACAGATTTAAAGGGAGCAAATGTTGATGAGGTGTGTATACTAAGCTTATATACTCAGTACCAAGTTACTCACACCGGAAAAATGATAGCTACTCGATGACCTACGCTCAAACCCTGCGGAAACCGAAGCCGCTAAGAAAGCAAAACCCTTCGTTGATTGTTTTGAGCTGTACATCACCCCCGCACTCTCGGCTGATTCGATATACTACATTCCCACTCAATACCTTCCATCCCCTGCAAATTAGATGTGACTGGCACCTCTTCATCTCAACTGAAAATGACACTGTTGTCCCCGGCTCCACATTTCGCATTTTTGAGACAAAGTCTATCTCTCAAGATGATACCGCCCCTTCCTTCGCCAACATTCATATCCATCCTTCCAGTCAGGTCAATCCTCATACAGACCTGTCTCGTCTGCTCTGGCGGATGGAAGGGTGCTCTGCTGGTGCTTTCTTGACCTTCCTAGCTCCAATTGTTCTTCCGAACTTCAACACACACAAGCCAAAGTTACTCGACCAGTTACTGGATAAGTTCTTGAAGATGCTGATAAGCGTTTTGGAGCAGGATCCACCAAGGAATGATGACGTCAAGAATCCAGCGGTTTCTCAACGGAAAAGTATGGATATGTTCGAGATTGACTGTTCTGCCTAATCTAACACACCCTCTGAAGAGTATATGGCACCTGAACCGGAATCGACACCTTCGGAGATTGTCCCTGACCATGAAATGGCAATGTGGCGCTTCGGGCCACAGTTCTCCGCTAATGATGTTATTCGGATGGAAACTGGAGTGTTTCTGCCTCGTCCATGGCACCAATATCGTCCTAAGGATGTATGTGTTCTCCTGCTTTTGGGGTCCCCGCTAATTTCTTTTCTTACAGGGCGATCCTGTTCCATTAAGGGTGTAGATTGCATTTTCTGACCTTACGATTGTTATAATGATGTTGTTTATCTGTAACGTGCCGTTAATTGATGAAATTGCTCATATGATTCCGCACCTCGGTCGCCATTTTACGGACACAATGAAGTTTCAGAAAACTTGTAGCTGCTACGGTACAACGGCAGGATGCGGGCGACCTTTGGATTTTGATCTCCGCCCGTCACGTGCCCGCCATTTTCCGTTCTCCTCCATCCCCGCATCCGCATTTTGCTTCCGCTCTATTCACTCCGCTCCAGCGAATTTACAAGGATGCCCTACTTTCTGCGCCAACGATGAAGACCCTCCGTGGCGCACTGCTCTTGAGGCATTAACACTGTTTGACAGTGAGTCCCTCTAGCAATCCCGGGCAAGCGCCGCAGCGATTGCCTTGCAGACACGCTGAGCTCCTGTACCGTGACGACGACGACGAGCAGAACTGCGCGCTGGTCACCTGGATGCTGTAGCTGACGCCGGCGCCGTGGAATGCGAACGACCCCTCAGAAAGACTGGGTACGCGGCCAATATGAAATGCGATTATAGCTCATGAAACATCTAGCTTGCCTCTGACAATGGACGCGTGCGCAGAGCTCACAGCGAGCTGCTCAGATGCCTATTAGCCGAGTACCGGGCTCGACAGGCAGTACAGGCGTCAACGGACAAGCCTAGTCAACGCGAATATCCGTTCACAAAGCTAATTGGCCGTGTTGAGGCTGTTGGTTCTCTGCTGACTTTCATTCTACCGAGGTATGCCCCTGATCCCTTGTCTCGTTCGTCAGAACATGATGCGTACTTTGAATTTCTGTTCATACGAAGACAATTGTCTCATGAACTCACCTATATTACCCTTATCTGATCTTTCTGTTGACATGCTTTTAAGTGGGGCAGTGCTGACACGACGATTTCGCAGGTAGTCAGAATCAGTCCAGTGAATCGCTGCGCGTAAGTCCTGCTCGTTGTCTCTCTCACATATGATGTTATCAAATAAAGAGATTTATACGAGTGCTCTATGACCTACTTTCAGCTTCCTGATTCCTCGCGATTTTCGTATCTGCAGACCAACTCAGCTCACGTTTCTGCAGGCTGTCGACGCACTGGGACTTCCTCTCTACGACTAGGCCTCAGATATCACGTTTGGTCCGTTAAATTGAGCCACATGTCTGGTTCGTACACGTAAATATCTTCTCAATCAATTTATGGAGTCGTTGATATTTCTGGACTGGCTTTGGCTCTTCTGGAGGTGTTAATGAAACACAGTGCGCAATGGCGCATTTCAAACCTTCTCGACATTGATACCACCGCCATGCTCGCCCTCGATGGCGTCCGTGACAGGTGTTCACGGCTTCTCAAGCTTGGTATCCGGCCACAGGCTGACGGCGACACAGTGGGCTTCATCCTTGCCCCGCTGCGGAAGAAATTGCGCTATACTTTTCCCGATGGTTCGAGGGGTGTGATGCCCTGCACTCTTGTCTGAATTGATCGCTCGACATCGTCCTTCCGTCACTCCTCGACCTACTCAAGTACTCTCACTGCCAACCTGCTTCTTTGGAACTGATCAACTGCGATTTGGCGGGCTTGGGAGCAATCCTGGAGTTGGTGCCACATTTGAAATACCTGGTCATCGCGTACAAGAAATTCTTACCTATCAGCCCGGCCTTCCTTGCTGGCGTTAATCGGGCTCTGTCCTCGGTGATGAAGGATCTGGCAAAATTGGTGCCAAATCTCCAGGTTTTAGGTCTCGTTTTCGCTCTGAAGAGAGACACTTTGTTGTCACGGTCAGAGCTTACCTAGTCAAGCACGAAGAGGTACCCGCGATGCTTCAGAGCCGGAGTGAGCTGCGAGTGGTTGGCCACTTGAAGGCAGATGATATTGGACCGGAACGCGTCCAGTGCTCGATATTTTGAAACTTTGAATATTCGTACATCTCGTATACTAGTTTTCTTCGCACATATGAACACTGCGCCGCGGCCGGCTTTAAGTAGACATTGTCATATCTCTCTTTAACCTCGTTTACAGAGCGCTGTAATTCACTGTCCCATCTAGCGGTTCATCCGTTGCCCAGATGCTGAGCACTAGTGTTACACCCAACAGAATCTTTGAATAGACTTTGTTCAGGCTACAAGGCGGTTTGCGACTACTGTGGGGGCAGACGGAGTCGGGATTATGGCGCGGGCGCGAGGAACGGAACATTCGGGCCGACCAAAGTTGCTCTCTTCATCCACGACGACGATCACAACGGCGACCATGGACGTCGTACACAGGCACGCTGTGGACGACAGGCACTTCAGAATCCTCTTTTGAGCCGACTCAGCAGCTAAGGACGTATAAAGATCTCTTTGTGCGACGTATCTGTCGTCGTCGATTGTGGCTGCCTTTTGTGTCTCCGTCGCACGCGTCAGCTGGCTCTCGTCATGAGTGTGCGTGTTTCTCCATTGTCTGGTCCAAATTTGGTGTCTGGCTCTGCTCAACAATGGGCTGGTCAAAAGGCAACAAAGGGCTTTGGTCACGTTGCAGCGAGCAAAGTGTCTATTTATTTAATCGACGCGTCTTTCTTCCCCTTCACCGGCGACCTTTAGACTTCTGCCCTTGTCCTGCGCCTGCCACCACCCTTCCCATTCACGCCAAACGTGCCATCACTCCAACGCCATGGGCATGCCAACAGCGCAATCATTGTATGCCCTTTCTCCTGCTTCCATGATTCATATCTCACCGATCATCTCATAGAGCCCGTGAGGACCATGGCGCCTCTCGAGAACCTACACAACATGACGATTACGATGAAGCGTCACTGTATTTGCCGGATAACCTCGAATCTTTCGTGCGATCCAACACGCCATCCGTTATCTCCGATTCCTCTTCCATCGAGGACTCTCCTTGTGTAGTCCGTCAACAGATCGACGAAGCTTTAGCACGTGTAGAGGGTGCTGCTGCCACCCTGAAGCGACAGCGCAACGAGATTCAAAAGCGAATCCTCGCGAACCTACTCCAGCAGTTTACGAACGAAGTCCTCGTCAACATCTTTCGATTCGCCGTGGAGATGGAGCCGTTACACACGGCCTTCTCTTTATCATGGACGTGCGCGAAATGGCGCAAGGTCGTTGTTGCGCGTCCGGACATGTGGACGCGTATCACGATTTTCCCGACCACTAAAGAGAAGATTGTTGAGCTCCAGTTACGTCGTTCAGAGGACCTCCCCCTGGACATCACCATCGATTGTCCCGTTGACCGTGGCTCGGGTGCCTTGGAAGCAGTCTACGACCAGAGCGCGCGATGGTCGAAGGCCAACATCGCCATTCCCTACTCCAGTGTCGGTCTGATGGACGCCTATATTCAGGGCAACACCATATTGCTGCAGGAGTTGGAATTGGATTTTTACGATGATAACGGGAAGTGGGCAGCAGATCCTCCAAGCTGTCTCGCCTTTTCGGATGCGTTGAATTTGCGTATCCTTAAATTCCGCAGAAGCCTTCCCAAGGATCGCGTTTCTCTTCCTTGGTGGCAACTTGACGTTGTCGAGTTCACGGAATCTTATGCAGAGCCTGAGCTGTTCAGCATGGAGGAGCTCGTGGTTGTCTTTATGCCCACCACTTTTCGTGTCAACTGCAGCCCTCGCGGCGATTACTTTCTAACCGAGTCTCGGACCTTCGGACACCTGAGCACATTGACCATGACTGTTTGGAACTCGAGCCTGGGAAGTCAACTACAATCCATCAAGTTGCCGGATGTCAGGACGCTCGAATTCGACTTTGGTGACCAGCTCAATGAGTCGTTATCTGACGAGTTCGCGCTCGCTTTGGACGTGTTGCTTGAGCGTTCTGGCGTTAACGAAAAGCTGCGGCGTCTGAAGCTAGCTGGGAACTTTTCAGAACGCGCTGTCATGTCGACGCTGCACTGTTGCCCGCGTCTGGAGGAACTCGTCCTGCAGGAAACCTTCAGCGGCTCGCGTATGATAACGGCCGATGTTATGGAGCTTCTCGCCCTCCCGTACGGTATTCTACCTTGGTTGAAGAGGATCGAGCTGGTTTGGAGCCCGCATTCCGTCAGTGGGCAGATGATTGCCGTAATGATCCACTCCCGCATGATTCGATATGATCTCGAGTACGAAGGCGGCCAGAGTTGCATCCTTGAAGATATCGGTCTTGGTGTTCGAGGAGGGGAGAGCTTGACGAATACGTTGCGCGCTACGCCAGCGAGCTCAAGGACGTGCCGGGCGTCCGTGTTTGGTTGATTTGATGTCTATATCTAATCAAATATTACCGTTACATAGTGCATCTTACCTACAATGTCGTTTCAGCCTACTAATTCTTGTAAACAGCACGAACTTGGAATCACATCGCATTATAGTAACATCAAGGATTCGAACACCGACGTGTTTTAGTTTGAATTGTGCGCAGCGACTGTGGGTAGGCTGGTGAGCGCTTGAGCAGTCATCGGACCAGGAAACAGCTAGCAGACAGCCGCAGACAGCCTCAGCACACAAATGCGAAGTTTTTTTTCAACACGTGTAAGCACACGGACCTGATCGCGATCGTATAAGCATAGATCAACTCTTGCACTCAACGTCCATCATGCGATTACGAGCTCTCAAAATGCTGCACCAACTTGCTCCAAATGGCCCAAGGCAGTGAATGACTAGCGCTGACTCGGCGCATCATTCCAGCTCTACAGCTATCGGTCTAATTTTGTACCCATTTACAGTGGAGTCAAAGCTGCAGTCACCAGTCAGTCAACCATCGTTGTTCAGATATTGTCGGACTGACCCAGCCTCGCACAGCCAAAGCGCTTGTAGAAGGTCTTCCAGAGTCATGCATATCGGCTCCGCATCTTTTCGTGTATCAGGTCCAAGTCAGACCTCGTCAGGCCGCTCTAGTTATCCCGTTCTGTCGATGAAGAATTTCGTTTGGAGGCGCAGTTGGACGGTCTGCGCTTTGCGTACTGCGAAGAGTGCTCTTTGGTTTTTCTCGGAATTGCCTAGTGATAACTATCACACCGCCCTCAGGACCAAGCCCGACACGCGCCCGGACCACGCGGACCCCGATGGCTAACAGCGCGACTTTGATGGGATGCGTCTACAGCGAAATAGGTTCCCGCAGAGTCTGATGAGTCAGTGCTGTAAGTACCGAATTCCGAGATGCAGTAGAGTTGCTGTAGTTTGTTGCTGTGACTCACGGCTTGACACGTCGGTGGATTTCATTTAAATACCGCGTGTTCTGACGCGATATGCCTACATCTTACCGCCTACAACTACCTCATCCCACCTCATTTGTGCGCATCGCCAACCCCATTTACACCTCTCACCAATATGGCCACATTCAACGTCTCCGCCCGATACTGGGAAGCAGGGCAGCGATGGACCGCTGGCGAATACTGCTCATTACCATTCTCTGACAACTACGGGCGTCAGATCATTGTAACCTATTACTGCTTGGCGACCCGTATGTGGCTCTTCGCGACCTTCAATGCACGTGTACTTATTCTTCCATAGATTACAGCGACGCCCGCACTGCACCATCTCAAGCCCCAGGGCTCTGGCAGATGATCTCTCGGTGATACAATAGCCTCCGAGCTGCTATCCCTTCCATCCTCCACATCCTTGGCCTTCTACTTGCATGCCATACACAACGCGTGCAGAGGTTTCGAGACCCCACATCCCCATCCCATTAATGACTTCCACGCATCCCTTGCCGCATTACCTTATACTTCAGGAATCATCCCTCCACTGCTCTCATCACCCACATCTGTATCGCTTTGACCACGCACATCGTGGCTTGGACTTGACCATATATAACATGGACAACAATTATGTACTGTAGAATCACAACACTGTAGCACTAGTAGGATACATTTAGCACATCGCGCATAGTATACTTAATCTTGGAACATGAACGGCCTCTTTTTTCTGTTTTTCTTTGAAGCACACGACTCAGCACGACTCACTGTGAATCAGAACGCGATCGGATGAGATCAGAAACCGATCGCGTCTCACTGGCACGTGAGCGACTTCTTCCGACTCCGGGTAGTCCACTTGGGTCCACATCTTTGCTTCGAGACCACACAACTGGCCAAAACAACTTGAACGAAGGCCGAATTCTTCTATCTTCAAGCTTCAACCTCAAACTCTACGCCGCTTCTCTTGGTGGGCAGATTGGCTCGGTTCAAGAGTTATCTATACTGGAATTTGCCATTTTGAGGACTCCTGCCGCATTATCCTCCCTACGGCGCTAACTACGTTCGCTGCATGCTACTTACATCAATTATCATGAGGACACTACGAAGGACCGTGCTATGCCTTATTCAGTCTAGTGTTTTGGACCTTTGCTGGAGCTGGTCTCAGTAGTACCCAAAGTTGCGACGCCTGACGCACTGGACAACCGGTCAATGCGCAAGACGCGATTCTCATCGTCTTTATGCCGTCTAAGTAACGAGCACGACGCTCTTTGTACGACTTGTGTGTACAGCTGCGTGCAACCATTGTCTGATGATAACGCTGGACCGGTGCCACTGCACCATTGTCCGCCTTCGCAACGCAAGAGGATATACCAACAGCGACAATGCACTTTATTCGCAACACAAGATAATATAAAGAGAGCTGGTATCGGTATGAGCCGCCACTTGAATCAACATGGATATGTGCGTTCTCATGAGTCGTCTTGTACTATGTTAGACTAATCATCCTGAATTAGCGTGTACGATTGTTCGCATGTAGGATGTGACGCGTCCTTCAAGCAGAAATCGCAGCTGGATGCCCACCTAGCTACGCAGTGTGTTGTCTTCATCTAATTTGCAGCGACTATCTAACGGGCGACCTTAGTTCCAGCGCGAAGGAGCACCAGTGTCCCGAAGCCGATTGTGTCTCGAGTTACGCGTCAGCTAATGCCCTTATCAAGCACAGAAGAGCTAAACATGGCTATACCACTCCGACACGTTCACCCAAGGGCAACTCCTTTCCTTGTCCGTATGAGGAATGCAATGTCGTGTGTACTCGTGAGACCAGTCTTCAGGATCATTTGAATACCCAGTTCAGTGCCTTTCATCTCTCCGTGTTCTTCGTGTATCTGATTGGCTGCACAGCACGGGCGATAAACCATACAAATGTACTGAAAGTGGGTGTAAGTTTGAATGTGGATCCGCGTCGCATCTTGTACATCATCGACAACGGAAGCACGGTCATCTCAAGACGAGAGTATCATCGCCGAAGAGCGTCGCTACACAGGAGACGGCTACTAGTAGTTTGGCAAAGAGCGGCGAGCGCAGTACTCGAGGACGCAGTCTACCTCCAGCGCTACCTTCTCGAAATCACCAAGGTACGCCGGGGACGATCGCTGACTCAAAAAGAGGAATGTCGACACCGCCATACGCCTCCCAATTGTCCGGGATGACACCACTCTACGACACGCCGTCTCCGCAGTCGTCAACATTGAACTGGGAGAGTTCGACATTATTGCCACCAGCCCAGGAGCAGTCGAGCCGGCCTATGCCATGGAATTCGCCTTCCCCAGGTCCATATTATATGGCGTCTCCTTCATTACCTTCTTCCACTGTCTCGACTCCGCGTTCTGATGAGTTGACATCCACTCAGACTTCTCCTTCCTTGATGCCGGCGGCTTCGTTCGCCTACATTTCTACACCTCCACACGAAGCTGATCTACATATCCAGGAGCAGTCCTCATATATAGACGACATGCTCGAGACAGAGCCAGATGTTTTCTTTGCCTCTCAACCGCTGGATTGGCATTCGGAAGGCGGATGTTGATCATGGTGTTCCTTCAACTTTGTGTAACATTATGAGAGTCCCTTGAATTCCATTTCACAAATACAATGTTTACGCTGTGCCACTGGGGCGTGAATGAACAGAGATGGTAAAAAACAATACCTTGTCGCGGGGAAAGCGAGAATGAAGGCGTTGCGCCACACCGGAAGGATATAACGTTACCTTCTGATGGTAGCAGCCGTATCAGCATCTGCAGTGATTCCAGCTCTGTATTCATGACATTGTCAACCCTCCGATGATCTGTTTTCGTCAAGGGTCGTAGTAGGCATATCGCATAGAACTGATCGCAATAGCAATGCCGCGCGCGTCGCGAATGTGTGTGGCGTCACGACGTACACGGCGCTATAGCCAAGTGGTTACGGCGACAGATTAGAAATCTGTTCCTCTTTGAGGGCGCAGGTTCAAATCCTGCTGGCGTCGCTGAGTTTAAGGGTGTTCTTTTGCTTCCTCGACTGCGCCACCCTAGTCTCAATTACTTAAATACTTTGCAAATACTCAAGGTTTAAAGTTTAAACTTTTAGCCAGACAGCCTGTTTACTAGGTTCCAGGCAAAAACACTGAGTAGCTCAAGAGTCAAGACAACAGCAAGTCAGAGCACAAATCGGTAAATGATGCTACAACAATCTATCGAGGGAACATGTGTGATACCCGGAATAAGAAAACAATTCAAGTACAAGTGCTATCAAAGAGCTCCTTGAATTGACCATCTCTCCTCCTCAGCACTTCAGAATGATGTACAGGGTTGCAAAGCTTCCTCTGCGATGAAACGAGCCGTAGCACATAGTAGATGTACCATTTAGTATGATTCCGGGGCTGTTGTTGTAATTCGATGAGAATACCAGGACTAGTATGGAGAAAGATGGCACGCACATGTATCCCAGAAGTGTCAATAGACAGTTTGAAGAGCTGGTTTGACATAATAAGTATTAAGTCGAAACGAGGTGGCACACAAAGTCCTTGTTACATCCTCCCTCAAAGAATACGCCCAAGGGTGCGGATTTCAAGTTAAAATAGAACTGTGGGATGCCCACGGATGGGAGCGCCAGCGAGGCGGCTACGCCGCAATGAAATCAGTGAGGGATCAAGAATGTCAGTCCAAGGATTGTGAGATTCAATATGATTGATTTATGTAACGACGCGAGAGTCGACTAGTCTCTCCTGTAGCGGTGTGCCACCCAAGTTCTCACCCTAGAATAATCAAGATTGCCAGAGGTCTGGCGCGTCGAATTTTGGCAAGCAAGTTCTTGGGGGAACGGTTGCGGCACGAGGCCTCCGTCCATGAACACGGTTGAAACGCGACAGCGTGAATGATATACGCATCATAAACGGCTGCACAAATTTCCAGGGAGAACGAAACAGAATTGAAGGGGCTGCTCGCCATTTACCAAAAAAGTAGGTCCCCACTCCGCGACGTGAATTTGTTCATATTTGGTCACCTAGGTCGGTCGGGCTCACGAACTCCATGGATGCTCGCTGGCGCTCGCAATTACAGCGTGGTACTCTCATCTACATTCAAAATCAACGTTGAAAAAAACCTAATAATCTCCAAGAAAGAATCCGCCGCAATAGCTAAGTTCAGGTCAGTATAAATGCTAGTCGTATATACAAGAAACTCACATTCGTTCACTGTATGCGCACCGGAAAGAGGATTGGTACCATTGCCAGACCCATGATGGTTGTACCGGAAGATATGCGGGGTCAACGTCCAGTAAAATCGCGTGTCCGTATTCCCCGTAGGCATTCCGGGAGCAACGTATATATTATCTCCCGCCAAGGAGCGATGAGCATTGTACGTTGACTTGATCGTACCCGAAAGCAGCTTGTACCCAGTAGCTTCATCGCCTACAGTTGGGGTAACAGGTGCTGGATCTAGGAAACGAGGCGCAGTAAGCGTGAGCCTTCCTTTCGCTGGCACGTTTGTCTCCGTAAGGTCTTCGCCGAACGCATTGTACGTCAGGTTGTACTTTTGCGCCAAAGGCAGCAAAAGGTCTGTGTCATGTTGTTTCGTAGCACGAGCATTACTGGAGACCATGTGAGAACTCAAGTCAAAGCAACACAGCGCAACAAACCTTGTCGTCGAAATGCGATGATTTACGACTGCAAAAGCCTGTTCTGGAAGCGCGTTTGACTTGACGCCTCCGTGTATTACATCAATCGCTGTTGTAGTGCCAGAAAGGCTTCTGTAAACAGGGTCCTGGAAAAGAACGTCCTCCGCCGATCGTAAAGCCTCTTCAGATGTAGCAGACTTCTTAATATCCTCCCGGAGCTGGTCGGGAAGACTTTTTGCATGTTCGGCAAAGCACTGGAAAAGCTCGTATGCAGGTGTCTCCCTCTCCTATAGCGCTAGATGAGTTCAGGACCAGGAAAGAATGCAGGGAACGCGCACTAAATGAATATCAAACGGTTTCTCCTCGAATTCGACGAGCAACCGGGAGAGAATACCAATGCAAGTGTTATCCGGAGGCACCGAGCTGTGGCCCCCAGGCGTGTCGACTTGAACAAACGTGTTCATTGAGCCTTTCTCCGCAATACCAGGAGTAGCAAATGTGGACCCATATTGTTCCATGAAACCTCCCCCCTCGTCAACGATCATGGCGATGGAATCCAGCCCGTATCTTTCCACAATTTTAGGATACAGAGCACCCGCACCCTGATGAATACGCTGAGACGACGAATCAATACACGTCGGACAATCTCGTACCTTGACACCTCCGCCCTCTTCATCGTACCCGAATGCCAATATGATCGTTCGCGTTGCAGCAAAGTTATTCTCCAACAAGAGCTCTAAAGCAGATAGGATACCAATCAAACCACTTTTGTCATCGGAAGAGCCGCGGCCCCAGATGCGCTCCCCATCGAAGTAGCCAGAGAAAGGAGGATGTGCCCATTCGTTCACCGTATCGGGGTTGACGGGTACGACATCTGCGAGCAAGTTCAAGCAGGTGAGTTTAACAGCGTTCATGGATACGACGCACCCATGTGGGCCAGCAGAAGAAGAGGCTTCAAGGACTCATCGCTGCCCTTCAAGATGTACAACAACGCGTAGGTATTGACTTTCTCCCTGTCAAATGCCTTGTGTCTAAAGGTGTTGTGAGTGGGGTGGTCTAAGCATATATAATCAAGCTCACACAAGTGGGAACGCCTCCAAAAGGTAGTCACGAAACTTGGCATGTATCTCATATCGCGGGTCTTCGCCTACTTGACCCATGCCATCAAAAGTCTCCGTTCTTCAACATAATGAGTATGGCAATTCAAGTAGCTTCAACATACGCACGGAATCTGAACGGCGCCACCGAGCCAGGATACTGCCCTGGACTTGAAGCTTTCAGTGGAGATAGCGGCGCCGGTCACGTTCCACAGCTCAGAATTCTGCACGGGAACAAGAGGCGCGACTTGAACGCAAGCGGTGTCTTGTGCATCAATAGTAGCACCATCAGTCGAGGGGTTAGAGCCTAGTCCTAGGAAGTCTTGCCCATGGCATTCGAACAACGACAATGCAGCCAAAGCAGCGAGAGCAAGAACAAGCACTGCGGCCTTGTTGCGTTTGGGCTTGGGGGCTTGATCGAAGGGCAGTGAGAGCTCATTCAGTGTTTCCTTGCCCATGAGAGGCGCGTGGAGATGGGAGGGAAAGGTTCAGAAGTTGAAAAGGCGCCATGGGTGACTGAGATTAGAGAATTCGACGATAACGTGCCTGTAGGCAATCCGACAACGATGGTCAGATGACGAAGTCCTTGCGCGATGCGACTTAAAATGCGCGTCGAAGAAGTGGTTAAACAAACTGTTCTCGCATCTGAACTCCAGGCGCAGCGGAGAACCCGCCACCACGAGTCGCTCTAACGCGCAAGGCCAGATGAGTGCCAGATGCAGGCCAAAAAAAAAAAAAAAAAAAAAAAAAAAAAAAAAAAAAAAAAAAAAAAAAAAAAAAAAAAAAAAAAAAAAAAAAAAAAAAAAAAAAAAAAAAAAAAAAAAAAAAAAAAAAAAAAAAAAAAAAAAAAAAAAAAAAAAAAAAAAAAAAAAACAGGCAGACGACAACACTGCCAAATAATCTGAGCTTGTGATTTATCCAATGAGATCATCGCCATTTAATCGACCCAGCTGCTACTGACGCCGCCAACGACTCACTTTCCTTTTACCACCATGTTACGGTCGAGGAGACTGCTAGGCGGTGCTGCTCGTCGTCTACAGCAGCGCCGAGGCCTGCATCGCACGGTGTCGCGTCAAGATGGCGAGTTGTATAATCCGAAGACAGTGGAACGAACCGAAGACGAGGTGGACGTGTGTATTGTTGGGGCAGGACCGGCAGGGCTCAGCGCTGCCATCCGTATAAAGCAGATGGAGCGGGAGAAAGGAAAGGAAGTCAGAGTCGTCGTTCTGGAGAAGGGCGGGGAAGTAGGCGAGCCTCTTCGGTTTCACCCTCTTGTTCGCTACTGACCGCTACTAGGATCTCATATATTGTCGGGTTGTGTTCTGGAGCCCCGAGCTTTATACGAGCTTCTCGGGGATCCGTCAACCTACGAATCCACATATGGCTCAAAGGCGCCATTGGGTCAGGCTGCAACCTCCAGCAAAATGCTTTTCTTGACTGACAAGTACGCACTCCCGATTCCACACCCCCCTCAGATGGGAAACAAGGGTATGTGCGACTTCATATTACTGATGTGTACTAAGATGAATAGGCAACTACATCATATCCCTTTCTGCTTTCACGCGTTGGCTGGCGAGTGTCGCTGAGGAGCATTACGGTGTGGAAATCTACCCCGGCTTCTCTGGTGCAGGACTCTTGTTCAGCCAAGAGCCTGACGCGGAGGACCCCTGGACTAAATGGTCCGGCAAGTGGGGTAAAGATGTTACGCGAATCAATCCCAAACCAGCAACTCCGACTGGACATGTCAACAGCGTTCAAGGAGTCTCTACGAACGATGTCGGAATATCGCGCACGGGTCATCTCAAGTCCAACTTTGAGCCGGGTATGGCCTTCAAGTCCAAGGTCACTCTTCTTGCAGAGGGCGCTCACGGAAGTCTCAGCAAGCTAGTCTTAAGCAAGTACAGTCTCAGGAACGAGAGCGAACCCCAAACGTACGGGTTCGGTCTCAAGGAAATCTGGCGAATTGCTCCTGATGGTACGCTATTCTTACTGGTATTGAGCCGTACTTCACGGGAGTTTTCTCAGATGGCAGCACGAATGAAGGAAAGTACAAACCAGGGGAAGTCGTTCACACCCTTGGTTACCCGCTTGACGCCCAAACGTATGGCGGTGGATGGGTGTATCATATGGAAGGCGGACTTGTCAGTCTTGGGCTTGTTTTAGGCGCAGATTGGAAGAATCCATACCGCGAGCCGTACCGCGACTTGCAGAAGATGAAGCACCATCCTTACCTCCGTAACCTTCTCTCTGCCTCGGACTCATTCACGCCATCGCGAATCGCTTATGGAGCTCGCGTTCTCACTGAGGGCGGCTTGCAATCGGTCCCTCTTCTTCATTTCCCTGGTGGTGCCTTGATAGGTTGTTCAGCTGGATTCGTGAACATTGCCAAGATCAAAGGCGTGCACAACGCAATGAAGACGGGTATGCTGGGTGGCGAAAGCGCGTTCGAAGCGCTTTTCCCTGCCGGTGGATCTGAGGTGGATTCATCGAAACCGGCGGATCTATCGTCTTACTCGGAAGCGTTCAAGAAATCGTGGGTTTACGAGGATCTCAATGAGGTTAGGAATTTGCGGCCGTCCTTCGCGACCAATATGGGCATATGGGGTGGTGTTGCGTACTCTGGTTTCGATTCGCTCCTCCTCAGAGGAAAGGGTCCCTGGACATTTAGACATACTACAGAATCCGAACGAACTAAATTCACAGTAAGTGCCAAGTATATGCTTTCTAACCCCGCTAACAATAGTTTAGACATCTTCACCCTCGTTCGATTCGCAACACACCGAGCCAGCATCGAAACATAAACCTATCAATTACCCTCCTTACGAACCGCCCCTGTCGACTGATCTGATGACTAGTATCATGTTGACCGGAACGGGACACGTTGAAGACCAAGTGCCACACTTACGAGTGGCGAAATCAGCCGACTACGTTGAGGAATGGTACGGGGATGGTGAACCACCGAGTGTCGAGGATGTCGCCAAGAGAAGACAAGAGCACGTTAAGAAGAATGTTGGCGAGTTTGCTGGACTTCTTGGCCATGCGTGTCCGGCTGGAGTCTATGAGTACGTAGAGGATGATGTGAGTGCTTCATTCCGTAAAGGACACTCTGATGCTGATTACGGTACTAGGGATCCAAAGAAGGATGCAATAGCAAGAAGTTAGTTATCAACGCACAGGTTCGTTGACTTTGCTGTCGTAACTGCGGGGAAGCGCTGACGCCACTTGGAACAGAATTGTATACACTGTAAGCTCTGTGATTTGAAAGTGCCGTCCCAGGACATAACCTGGACAGTTCCGGAAGGAGGTGGTGGTCCCAAGTATAGTACGTGTCTTCGTTACGTTGTGTTTCTCCGCTCACTCGTCTCACAGCTGTTACTTGACCTCAAAAGTAGTCCTCGTTATTAATGTGTACATTAGTCGCTTGATTATATGCTCCTCAAACTGGATTCATTCGGATCATTGACTTGCTAGTCGGCACCCGCCGCTGCCGGGATTAGACAGGTATGAGCTGGCATGACACCACCTCTGTCATTCAAATATTGTCTTCAGTTGAAATAAGCTAAACATATTGTGGACTACCCGGATTACGATAGTGCTCATTTTACCTCTTTGGAAAAATAGCCCTAGTGTCAGTGTCGCTTATCACAGAGTAGACGCCGTTAATGGACAACTTGATGGACAATAAGACCAAATGGGCCTGGCGCGTGCTGTGTTGATTTGTGAATCGGCAAGTGATCGTGAAATTCTCACGCTATGCCTTTCAGTCATCACTCTCACTCTGGTCAATTCTGCAAGCATGCTTCTGGGACCTTGGAGGAGGTCGTTCTAGAGGCCATACAACAAAAGTTCCAAATATTTGGGCTTACTGAGCATGTTCCACGGTACCGCATCGAAGATCTCTATCCTGAAGAGGTAGGCAACCCTTATTCATCTGATTATGTTAGTGTTCATAAGGGCGTACGACAGGAAGGTCTCACGTCTACTGACCTCGAAAATCAATTCAACGCGTTTCTGACCGAAGCTAGTCGTTTGAAACAAACATATGCCCCCCAAATCGACTTGCTGGTCGGGCTGGAAACGGAATATATCTCGGTCTTAGATCTACAACGACTGCACGATTTCTTGGGAGAGGTTGAATACGTCGTTGGATCTATTCACCACGTGAACGGCATACCTATCGACTTTGACCTCGCTACTTTCCAAAAAGCCTTGCAAAGTGGAACACAGGTCGGCACTACAGAGAATGAAGCGCAGGAGGCGTTTCTCTGCAGTTACTTTGACGCGCAGTACGAGCTTATCCGCCTCGTGAAGCCCGAAGTAATTGGGCACTTCGATCTGTGTCGTCTCTACACGCCTTCCCTGCAGTTCTCCGATTTTCCTGCCGTACAGAAACTTGTCGAACGAAACATTGCGGAAGCTGTTCGTTACGGCGCGCTATTCGAAGTGAATGCCGCTGCGTTCAGAAAAAAATGGGACACGGCTTACCCCGGGCGAGATGTCGTAGACGTGAGTGACTCTTATCGTTGAGCGTTCCCCGTCTAAGTCGGCTCGGTGCCGGGTTGCAGCTGATAATGAAACATGGCGGTCGCTTCACCCTTTCGGACGATAGTCATGGTCCGCATATGGTTGGCCACAATTACGACCGCGCTGCTGTGTATCTGAAAAGTGTCAACGTGTCGGAGCTTTGGTTCTTGCAGACAGCACAGGAACCCAATTCCGCGGGGCGTAAAATTCATCCCGTCCGCCTTGAAGGGAGTTGGTGGGAACACCCCTTCTGGGACCATCGCTCCAAGTGAATGGATTGTCTTAATGCAGGTGGTTGTGGCGAACCGAAATTACAAGATGCCAAGAGGCTAGCTTGTTTTTAGACCTCCAAATAGCATCAAAGAATGGCTAGCTCTATGGCTTGTAATTAAAAACCGTTACGAGATCAATCGCGATTCACGCCGGTTTTGGTATGCCATATTTACCCTTGGAGGCGCAGAGGTTCTTCTGTCCGCATCGGTAATTCGAATCTCCAGCTGCGCCACACATAGATTCCGTTTTCCCTCGGATGACCGTGAAATCCCGCCAGAATTTCATGGATGGGAAATTGGCCAAGTCTCGTCTTCGTGGCGTAGGAAAAGGCGTGCTCGATTCGTCTCGTAAGGATTATCTTGATGCTAGTACTGACGTGAAAATGCGGTAGCCGGGATTCGAACATGCCGGACTTTGATTGGCCTCGGTAAATGTTCACTACTTCAAATGGAGTCTTCAATTCGTTCGTCTAACGAATTACTACCCTCGTTGAACAGTACGTGGCAAATATGGCACCCCGATATGTAGCAAATTTGACCTGAAGGATTATATTTCCCTTCATTCCCGGATGCTTACTACGCGTTCAGCTCTTCACTTACTTTGACAGGCAATAGAGCCACATTCCGTATGAGGGATCCGATAGCTTAGGTACGTCCCGTTCTACGAATAGTCGCATCACATCGACTTACCCCTTCGATCGCGTCAAGCGTCGAATCCTGCTATATAAAGCGGACCATTTTGGCTAACCCAGCATTAAATCACTCGCCCCGCATTTTCAGAATGTGCTTCCGCAGACTGGAAAACACCAGGCATAGCTGTGGCCATGATATCACCCACGGAGATCACCTCGTTCGTATACACTGTTTTGCCGCATCACCGCTGTTCATATGCTCATTGTCTGGATCCTCGCAGGTCGACTGTGGATCCTCCGCCTGCAGGTACAGCTCCAAGCACCAGGCCAATCACCACGATTGCAAGAATACGTGCAAGCAGTGGTATGTGATTCTTTTGATATGAGTCAACAGGCTACGTTCTAAAGCGCGTTCTTTTCATCAGGTTGAGACCCCCCCAGAACGTCGTCACCCAGACCTCGGGCGGTCCATGCTACCATTGCCCTGCGCTGAGGAACTAAATGCAGACCGATGCACGCAGTGTTAATAGTTCATACTGTCCCACCATCACAAGCCCAAACGTTATTATGTTTTGATGAAATGTAATCGCCGATCAAGCTATATCTTATCTACGCCTGCCGGTAGCCTTGCATTGAGATAGTGAACCTCGGCCGCGCACCACTTGACTTTGTACCATCATGAACATCAGTGCGGCACTCACCCCCGAGCAAAAGGCGGTTTATCTGAGGACTCTTCCTGCTGTCCGTGAGAGATGTCAGCGTGTCTTTGACCTCGCAAAGGCTGGGAAACTCGAGTACTCGACTATCATCCTGAGAAGGAAGCCGAGGTTACGGAATTCTGTGTTGGCATTATCCAAGTAAGTACTGATCCGTTTGTGATCCTGTATTGTCTCAGCCATCGGGTCCTGCTAGCGCGATTTCGGAACAAATTATCATAACGTTCGTTATTGCTGTCTAGGCCTCGCGATTATCTTCATAATTGCTCCGTAGATACCTCCTCACGGACGTTGGCGTCACTTTGATTCTGGACGCGAGCGTGTGGCTCCTTTACTCAAGAGCTGGAAAGACCTCGATGCGAAAGAAGCGTGCAAGCGATTAATTGATCTATTCGTGGTCTCCGCGTTGCTCGATGCCGGCGCTGGAAAGGACTGGGCCTACACTGAAGAAACCTCCGGTCAGAAGATTGTTCGTTCTGAGGGACTGGCTACCGCCAGCATACACATGTTTACCTCAGGGGTGTTCTCCAGCAATCCAGGTCAGCCATGTCAAGTTGACGGTTAGTCTAACTACGCTTTTCCCAAGTTAGGCGCACTAATTTCCTATCAGCCGAGGGATTGAAGAGCATCACGGTCGAGGCGATCGCTCAGCACTTTCAAGTCAATCAGGGGAACCCCATGGTTGGTCTTGATGGCCGTACAGCTCTGCTCGTCAATCTCTCCAGAGCGATGACCGAAAGCCCGAAGCTTTTCGGGAGCGATGGACGGCCTGGAAATATGTTGGGTACTACCGGCCCATGACCTCAACGGCGATCTTGCACTGAACTTTAAACAGACTTTCTGGAATCTGAATCCAAAGTTTCTGGTTCTACGCGCCAAGTTCCTCTCGCCGCCCTTTGGCACGTCCTTATCGACGGTCTGAACCCGGTCTGGCCAGCCTCGCGGGCAGTTCTCGGTGGCATACCTCTCGGAGACGTCTGGCCTTGTTCCGCCTTGAAACAGGATGGACAATCCGAAGGAGATGACTATGTTCCTTTCCACAAGCTGACCCAGTGGATTACGTACAGCGTCATTGAGGCCATCGAGTCCGTGTTGAAATGGGAAATCGTAGGACGGGAAGATATGACAGGCCTTCCTGAATACCGAAACGGTGAGTCACTAGACGCTTACCGCTTCGAGAAAAATTTTACATATCTACTTGACAGGCGGGCTCCTCATGGACCTTGGAGTAGTCACTCTGAAACCTGGTGTTTTGCCTATAGACCCTGTGTCTAAACTCCCTAAGGCAGCTGCTACCCATCCCGCGATAGTTGAATGGCGGGCAATGACAGTTATCATGCTGTATGAAACTTCGTTTCATGATGATATTTCTACTCATGTTTTGATAGCGATCATATTGCTGATTCCATTCGCGCGCATTTGAAGCTCACGCCGAAAGACCTCAATCTAGCGCAGGTCTTGGAAAGTGCGACGTGGAAAGGTGGCAGAGAAATCGCAAAACAGAAACGACCCGAGTCAGGTGGGCCGCCCATGGAGATTGAAAGCGACGGCACGGTGTTCTGAAAGTGCGCCGTGATACAATTCTAACCATTGTCCACTATGAGTATGCTGTACAGTAACGTATAAGTATAAATATCCGCCTCCTACTTTTAGCATTCAACTGCAGTTCTTATTATCGATGCTTCAGCTCCCTGGCGAGTCTCCAACACAGAACAAAGGCAACTAGAGCTGCAACGCCGCCGAGCCTGCTCAAGAGGATCAATGTCGGAAACAGACTACTCAGAGAAGATTTACCTGAAGATATAGACCACAGAATTCGAGTTGGCGGCTTGCAGCAGAGCAGCGTCTTCTTCCTCATCATCGCGGACCAAAGCAGAAACAGTAGAATTGCCGACGTCTCCATCGCGAACGTGAACTGGAGGTGCTTGGTCGAAGATCGCAAAGACGATCGAAGCAAGTCCGGTCACAAAGAACTGTGGTATCACAACAAATATGTTTTGAATGCCCTGGGACATAATCAGCAAGACGAGCAACGATAAAGAATAGACACACGTACAAGGATAATTCCAACCTTGGCACTTAGTCCTCCTTCATGCTCGCGGTCCCCATCAGCCTCTTCTAGGTCTCGCCGACGACCAACTAGAACCGCGTCTTCGCCTTCTTCCTCGTCATCGGAATGGTCCCTCCCGAGATCTACGCGACTTATCCCAGCATCATGGTTGCCTATCAGTCCCCGGCGCGCTTCTGCTTTGTCAAGCTTTATTTGCCGTTCCGAATCGGATTCAGCGTCAGAATCTAGGCCTGGATCCTCGAATATCGTCTCGTTTACATCAGGCCGCGATCGTGTATCCTGAAGCATAATAGCGCTAGCATCCGTTGAACCCGGAGCGGGTTCGGTCAGAATTGCTTCGGCCAACTACGCGGAACGCGTTAGAATCTGGACGGGTTCTACTCCAAGATATAGTCGTACCAATGCAAGAGGTGCCCACATGATGATTGCCCAGGAGAAACCCGTCGCCGTGATGAGAAGTGTAGCGCCGGTGACTGTGGAGGTAAAACTAAAGGGGGTTATGGGTCGGCGTGTATAGAATGAGAGATAATTAGTCCTACAATGTTCCGAACATGCAGGCGGCGAAGACCGCATGACTAGACGCCCAAAGGCTTGCGAGGTGTACCTTCAACATGTCGGGAATACCCCAGGACCGCGTCTTGGATGCATATCCACCATTCTGAACCCCGTTTGCCTCGTAGGTACTGTGGCCGATAGTATGTGTCGCCTTCTTTTTACGCGTTTCAAAAACGAAAAAAGGCAGAATGAAGTTGCCCAGTAGGGAAACAACGGCCGACAGGAATAAGGCGCGCGATCCCAGACGCGTCGATTCCTCTTCCAATTCTTCCGGGTCCATTGCTTGGCGAGTACCTATAGAACCGCCAAGCATTCCAACAGAGGAGGGGCCGACGGACTCTGTCATGAGGAGGGAAGTGTAGTAGGCCCGTTTATGGAGATCGCCAATGTATATAGTCGTGTAGAAAAGTAACGGGAACCACGAGAGCCATGTGCTAGTCAACAAATGAGTATCTGCACGAGACCAAGATGAAGAAGATTCACAAAAATTGTATAATGCACTAAGTGCTAGAACGATGAGACAAATCAAATGAAGTCACGAAATAATACGCACAATCTGCTTGATGACTCGAGGTAATATCCTAGCGGTGGTAATGATCTCCTTCATTTGCTTCAGAAAGGTCGCAGTAGCAGAACTGAGGAGTGTTAAGTCTACAACCTGATCTTCACTTGGCGATCGGGCTTACCCCGATGATTTTGGCTGCAACAAGACTTTCTCCTTGACCATGAGCATGGTGACAACGTGTCCTCCGAGGAGAAGAATACTTGCAAGAATGCTAAGAACTTCAAGTTCGGTGTTGCCAAAGAAAGGCAAGATTGACGGGAGACTGAGGTTGCCGCTAAGTGGTGGTCAGCCTTCCGTCAAGACCACACCTATCGGAGTGACCCACACATAAAAACCGGCAACGCTTCCAATGCTCATCATGCGAGCCGCCCATGCGTTCGCGGCAGGTTGGTCAGAAGACGGTAGCACGTCGACGAGGAGCGCGCGATCCACGGCCATTACTGCGCAACGAAGGTTTGAGCATGGGAAGACAATGGATGCGCAAGAAACATGCCTGCGTTAATACTGAAGTCGATGATATAGATTGAAAGGACGCCAAACGCCAGAACCAGAGTTTTCTTGAGACGTGTTAGCAACGCGGTCACGACGAGAGAAGCGGCATTGCTGCTCACACTTGGCGTGAACCAGCCGGCGACTTGCTTCGTCCAGCCCAGCAACAACATAGCGAGTATACAGACAAGGATTCCGCCCATCATATAAGGTCGTCTTCTCCCGAATCTTGACGTACAGCTATCCGCGAGGACACCGATTAATGGCTGCATAATTAAGCCCGAGAGAGGACCGGCGAGGAAGACCATGGCCATGGCCGACTTGGACAGTCCCAGGGAAAGCAAGTATGGTGATCCGTAGGACTGTTCGACCGACCAAAACAGTTGTACGCCGAATAGTCCAATGGTCATGGCGGGTAAATGTAGGTATTTTGGGCCCGATACATGACTGTGCCCCGTCAGTCTGCTCGAGTTGCCGTCGTCGCTGTCGACAGCAATGAAGCCGCCTCCCGTCATGGCGCGTCTCGTTCGTTTCTGGTGAAACTGGGTGAGGGCGTCGGGAGCAAGGTATAAAGTAAGTACCGATTAGGAAGTCTGAAATTGACGTGTCACTAGACCACAACATTGTTCTATTTGGAGTTTTACCGCGTCGTTTATCCGCGCGTTTACTAGTTAGAGCTCTATTTTGACATGGAGACCCGTCCTTGTCGAGGCAGCAACAAGTCAGTCTGCCGTTCAAGAGCGCACACCGAAGGCACATCCTTCCTGCTGATCTACATATGCATGACATGTGCACTCGCCACCCACCCGGACTGCTGTATTCGTTCGCGCCTTCCTCGCTCCAAGGTGCCGGATGACCCATGGCACATCGCAGCGGCTGTAACTCTCGAGTTTCGAAATGGATAGCATCCCCCAACCTTTTTTGATTGCCCTTCCCTCCGTCTTCCGTCCTACACTCTCGGAGTTCTTTCAACGCAATAACTCTAACGGTATCTCGGCGTCCCCCCCCCCTCTACAGTTTCCCGTGGTTACTATTAGAATGCCCTTTGCAATCAACACTTACCGCCACAGCGGCGAATATATAACCTATCTGCCTTCAATGTTCGGGATCCGTTTCCCTCCCTCGATTATTCTTTCTTTTCCATGTCTGATACTAACACTAACACGACTGAACGGACCGTCGTTTCAGAGGGGGATGTCGAAAAGGGCGCTAGTCGTACCTCACCCACCGACGGAGGCAAGAATGCGTGGATGACCGTGGCTGGATCGTATGTATATGTCGTGATGGCCTCTGTGTTACTACACTGAAGTTTCGACACAGATGGATGATCCAATTCTGCACCTTGGGGTGACTTGGTATTCTTCTACTGCGCTTTCCCCGACTTTACAGCTCTACACAGATACATCAGTGCCTTTGGTGTCTATCAAGACTATTACACCCGCACTTTCCTCTCCAACAAGACGCCATCAGACATAAGGTCTGACTTTGAATTCGAATGCGACGAGTATCTAACATTCTAGAGCAGCTGGATTGGCAGCTTTCAGCTGTTCATGCAATACGCGCCCGGTGTTTTCGTCGGTCGTGCTTTCGACGCCGGCTACTTGTACGATACTCGCCACATCTTTCATCTTAATCTCATCCTTCTTTAGTCGTTCAATGATCCTCATTGGCACCGTCATCCAAGTGACCTCCATGTTCATGTTATCCTTAGCTCGGCCGGGGCAGTACTACCAGGTAAACAAAACCCCCAACACTCGCCTCGCTCTCCTAACAGTTTCTGGCAGGTCTTCCTCGCCCAGGCTCTAGGCTCCGGACTCGGCCAATCCCTTCTCTTCCTCCCTTCCCTAAGCATCATCGGCCACCACTTCAAGACCCGCCGCTCCACCGCCACAGGAATCGCCGTCACGGTATGTAACTCGCGCCCAAACTCAAATACATCGCCGTTTCCCTCACTTCTATTCTATTTCTCAGGGAGCCTCGTTTGGCGGAATTGTATGGCCTATTATGCTCAACGAGCTCAGTCGCGTAACATCCTTTGACAACGCCATACGATCCACAGCGGCGCTTGCGACTGTTCTTCTCGTCTGTGCCAACCTTGGTATGCGCACGGCCTATCAAGGATCGCAGCGCCGGCCTTTGTTTGAAATCAAAGTTCTTACAGAGGTTTTGAAGGATACTGCATTCATGGTCTCTATCGCTGGGTACGTCACTTCCGGTGTATTCAACCTGTCTGATATACCGCTTAGAGCTTGCTTCGTGTGTCTCGGCCTATTCTTCCCCTGTGAGCAACACACAAACTCGTGCATACCAGTTAGGTCACTCAACATCTAACACAGACTTTTATCTTCAACTCTACGCGATCGACAAAGGAATAGACCCGAACCTTGCATTCTACGCCGTATGTAACCTCTTTACACTCGTCGTTCTCCCGAAGCTCATCACCCATCTCCTCTAGTTGGCGATCCTCAACGCCGGGAGCATCCTAGGCCGCCTCCTCCCCAACTTCTTCGCCGACAAGATCGGCATCTACAACATGCTGATCCCCTCCCTCGCCTTCACGTCCATGCTACTGTTTACCCTCGTCGGCAGTGACATAACCAACGTACCTGCCCTCGTCGCGTTCGCCTGCTTCTACGGGTTCTTCTCCGGCTCCTGTGAGTCAAACCCCATTCCATTCAGCACTGACGCGATCCTTCCACCAGACTATTCTCTCATCCCATCTCTCATCTGTCAACTGACCACCAACATGAGCGATTTAGGGTACGCGACACACACACATTTATCCCCTCATTCAGGTCGTAATTACGCTCCTTCTAGCACACGGATGGGCCTCGCGTTTACATGTGTTGGGGTATTCATGCTTTGCGGATCACCACTGGACGGCGCCTTGCTACACAGCAACACGGCAACTTATGACTGGACCCGCTGCATCGCGTTCTGTGGCGTGAGTCGGAACACGGAGTTCTCTGATCTGCTGCTCATTGAATTTTAGGCGACAGTCATGACAGGAGCGGCCTGCATGCTACTTTCTCGAACGATCTTCATGTACAGAGCGCCCGGACATGGACACAAGGTCTAGCACTTCGGCTTCATACTTCGCGAGTACGGATAGTACTATCCTTGATCGGGAAGTGCAATCCTAGCAGTATTTTGCTTCTCTATAGCTCAATTCTTGTCGTAAAATGCTCGCAATTTTTTTAAAACATAGATTTCAGTGGCTATAATTGGCCTGTGAGAGGACAAAGGCATCAGAGTAACCAGCGTTGAATAGTGAATTTTGAACGACCAAAATCGAGGTGTGATGCGATTGCACTTCCTGTTCACCCGCCCGTGTAAATTCACCCTGAGCTCGGACGGTTCTGGGACTTCTCATATATGTTATATATACTGTTTAGGTATGACTCGATGCAGAATACCACTGGAGAACGGCTGTACTCAATGACAATGCTCATCGAGAACAGGAAGTGCAATCGCGAGTGACAACATTTGAAACCCCGCTCGGCAGCCTCGTCAGTTGCCGCAGTGCCGAACGATGTCGGCACCAGAAGGCAGGACTGGTCACAGTCCGTCACGATTGCGCTTAATCGAACGTTGCAATCGCGGTCGCACTGACAAAGTGTCTCGGCCTCGTAAAAATCCCAAACTTGGTACACTTCATCTATACCATATAATCTGCTTGAATTACAATTTTAAGGGCAATACACCAAGAATTGAGCTACATATAGCTGCCGGTTATAAAAATCGATTGCACTTCCCGATCAAGGTCACAATCAAAAATCAAAAGAACTCCATCCATATCCCATTACAGACTGCACCCACAACCACCACGAACATTAATAATAGGTGTGTAAATGTTAAATACTAAACTGGACTACGTTATGCAGATGCATGACAGAGAGGAATGCGGAGGTATCTGTGCGAAATTGAACAAACTGAATGCGCGAGGAATGAAACTATGTAATGCATATGTGTGGTATGAATGAGTGATGACAGTTGTCCAGATCCATTGCAATGTGCGTGTGAAACGAAATGAAAACGAAAAAAGGGCGGGACTGGAAAGGAAAGAAAAAATGAACCTCAACGCCTCACAGGATAATGATACCCTTCTGAGCCGCTGCTCCCCGAAATCATTACGATCATCCATCCAAACATCGACATCAAGAACCGAACCATCCACGCTGGATCTGCATTGATTCCAAGGCCGGGTCTCAATTCTGAAAAAATTGTCAGAAAACGAAAGACATTGGGCGAGGCCGGCTACTTACGCATGGCCAACGCGATGTCAATAGGCGAGCGCGTAACCCGTGGACGCGCCTGCTTCTTCTCAACCGCCGTCGACGAGGAGGCTACAGGCGCAGTAGCAGGAGCTGGCTCCGCCGCAGGGAACGACCCGGGCAATGCTCTCGACAACGTCAAGGGAGATTGCGAGGGAGAAGGAGGAGACACAAGTGTCTTCGTCTCCTTCGCCTTCGTGCTCTGAGACTCCGACGAAGCCCCGCCGGGGCTCGCACTGAGACCAAGCGCAGGTGCATCCGCCGCACGAAGAGACCACGCAGGCTTAACCTTGCGCACGGGAGTAAGAAGCGGTGATTCGGGAGGTGTAGGTGTCTGAGCCGACAGCTCCTTCTTCGGTGAAAATACCAGAGGAAGGAAGTCTGGATCAGGTATGGATATCGAAATATCGGGTATCGGGTCGTCGAGAGGTTCATCAGAGTCATTATTATCATGAGTGTTTTCGTTGAATTCGTGAGTTATAGGCAAGGGAGTCTCCTCCACAGCGGGGGACGGCAATGCTGAATGTTCCGCAATCGCAGCAGGATCAGGTTCGACTTGAAGAGCTTCGTCGGTCTCATGAACACCGCAATCCAAGTCCATGACAACATCGCGCAGCACATCAGGCAGCGGGGGCGTGGCTGCCAAGTCAACGCTAGGAGAACTGGAGGCAGAAATGCTCTCGGTGTCCGAGTCGTCGCCCGAAGGATGGGCAGCAGATACGAGCAGTTCTTCACTGCTGTCATTCTCCGGTTGGTAGGAAGGAGAACATCCTTTACCGAAGGTCGAGGAGACGGAGTTTCCAAACGTTCATAGTCGGCCACTACCGGTTGGATCTGCGATGGGGACGAGTCCGTTGAGCTGTCATAAGAAGAATCGTCATGTTCGACTGCTGCCTCTGGCACTGTCACTAGCTCAACAGCCCCCAAAGTATCGCTGCTTCCTGAAGAAGACGACAACAGCTCCTCTGGAGGTGCCGCGTCTTCATCGAGAGACACGCGCCTTCCCACAGGTGATGCGAACGGGTTTTCCAAACCTTCTCGAGAGGGAGAAGCCTCGATGGCATTCTCTCCCGGAGCACCACTTTCCACAGCTTCCAACACTGCATGCTCTGCAGGAGGTGAAGCGAAGGGATCTTCTAAAGTGGGTTGCTCCTTAGTCTCCCATGGGGATGCGGTGGCAGCATCGAGAGGGTAGACAACGGGATGTTCGTCATCTGAGTGATCAAGTTCTTCATTCGCCACGGATGGAGTGACGACCTCGAAACCCCAACCTTCCTCGTCCCATTGCGAGAAATCAAGCAACTGCATTTCCGGCTCGGCCGGTTTCTTGACCTGCTCCACCACCAATTCTACAACGTCCTCAACCGGCGAGTCCACAAGTTTGGATTCTTCAGAAATGAACCGAGCCTCCAATTGAAGAGCACGCTGCTTCGGAGAAAAGTCGATGAGATCGGTTTCCGTTTGAACCAAAGTAATATCCTGCTCCGAGGAATGAGACTCGGTTGGCGAAGAAGGAACGGGCTCTGGGGCTGTAGATTTCATCTTGAGATAGATGTCCGCAATGTCCTGACTGCGGTTTGACAGGGACCTGTGCACGCCGAAGAGCGTGTCAGATGAGATGTTAATGTCCGAAGTCAATTCGTTTACGAACGGTTTGCGGGTATGAATGCCATCGGGAATGGAAAGATCAATCAGCGGGGAAGGCGTGTTGGGAGTGGAATGGAAGTGATGAGGAGAAGAAGGGAAGAGATCCGGGAGAAGAGTCGCCTGCGACACCGCCGAAGGGTGACTAAGACTGACGCTGCGACCATGAACGCGACCAGACTTGAGGCGCTCCACACGTGACTCGATGGGGCGTCCGATCCTTTGTGGGGGCGAGGGCACGTTGGGTAGGGGAACGGCAAAGTCCCGGAACTCGGGCAAGACGTTTGCGATGCTCGTTGGAAGAAGTTCGACATTCGATTCATCATCGTCTTCAAGATGGTGTGGTCCCCGGTTTCGTAGCTTGAACCATTTCCGGAACTGTGCTGCAACAAAGGCAACGACGAATACCAGAGTGCTGTACGAAATGATGGGGAGAAACGAGGCGAACATGGGCACCGCAAAACTGGTCGTCACTGGCTCCGAGAGCGTCTCTGCAGAGTCGGGAATCGCTGCTCGCACAGCGAGAGACCTGTATGTCCGAATGAGCCCTGCGGTGATAAGATGGAGGATATCGACCTACCCGAGCGCGACAACGGCGAGTTCCCGGTTCTGTCTATCACTGTTCGCGCCGTTTAGAACGCAGAACGTCGGACTCATTGATTACACGTACGAAGCACTTTGCACTGGTCCCGCGGCGGTAAGGACGGCCTGCCAAAAGGCGGCCAGGAGGAACAACAAAACAGTCATCCTCGGACCTGCGAATATGAGAATCGTGGCGAAAAGCAAAGAGAACCGGGGCACTCACCACGCTGGTCATATTATCCGGAGAAAACGTTGCCACCACGTTCAAGTCGGAATCGCACGATGCTTACGTGAGCGGACTCTGCTCTCCGGAAAACATTTAATTTTTAATATGTACATTTATTCTACACGCTCATCTTCATCGCAATCGCGGGATGAGGCTCGTATCCTTCCACCACAATATCACTAAACACAAAATCTTCAATGTCCGAGATATCCTCCCTCGCCCAGCGCAGCTTCGGGAACGGCTTAGGCTCCCTCTTTAATTGCTGCTCCAGAGCATCGACATGGTCACGGTAGACATGTGCATCGCCAAGCTGGATAATAAGCTCGTGGGCGTCTGTACCCGTGACGCGAGCAATCATATGTGTCAACAATGCGTAGGACGCGATGTTGAATGGGATGCCGAGCCCAAGATCAGCAGAGCGCTGATACATTAGGCACGACAGCTTCGGCTTCTGCTCTGGCGCGTTTTCCGGAGCCAGATGGACGTAGAACTGGCACATCATGTGACAAGGAGGGAGAGCCATCAGTGGAATATCTAAAAAATGCTCCAATCAGTCGCCAAAGACGCGTAAAAAGCAAGATACCTTTTGGGTTCCAAGCACTGAGAATAATCCGCCTATCGGTCGGATTCTTTTTAATCTTCTCGATGCACTCCTTCAACTGATCCACCCCCTGGCCGTATAGTCCTTCTCGCAATCCTCATACTCCGCCCCAAAATGTCTCCATTGGAACCCATAAACAGGACCCAAATCACCTTCACGTCGATGCCCCAGCCCTCTCCCCTCCAAAAACGCCTTGGACCCATTCCCATCCCATATCTTAACACCCTTCTTCGACAAGATCGTCGAATCCGTCGATCCATGTATAAACCACAGCAGCTCCTCCACAATACCCCGCAAAAACGTGCGCTTAGTGGTGAGCAGCGGCAGGGTCGAGTCAGCGAGCGAAAACCGCAGATTCGGTGGGGCAAAGATGGAGATGGTACCCGTGCCAGTGCGGTCGGGGCGGACATCGCCAGCGTCCATGACGCGCCGGATGAGGCGCAGATATTGATATTCGTCATGTTCGGGCGCTACGTGTCCGTTCACACGAGTTTCGACGGCCATCCTGATGGTGGATCGAATGCAAGTCGCGTTACATCGCGTCTCGTCACAAAAAACGTGAGTCGTGTTGCCGGAAGCGGCGACTTTGTGCTCCGATTGCCCGAACTGCCTCTTTCCGTCTTGCGTACGCGACAAAGAAATATTCGCTTACCAGGACATTCTGCGCGGAACTCCGTCGACGTCTAAACCCCCACTTACGCGCCCAGGACCACACCGGACAGAGGTAGGGCTTTAAAAAGTGTGGATCTTGTGTGGGTTCCAACACCCAACCGAGAAGCCACAGTATTAATCTGCTTCTTGGCCATACTTACCTCCCTACGCTAACGATTTATCATGGCCTTGACTTGTTCTGATATATGCAAGGCTGGTGTCTTTCCACTCCTGTTTACAGAAGCCTTTCTGGCACCTCAACAGCGATTGATGTAATACACGGAGGCGTCAAGTCAAACGCACTTCCAGAACAGGCTTTTGCAGTCGTAAATCATCGCATTTCGACGACAAGGTTTGTTGCGCTGTGTTGCTTTGCCTTGAGTTCTCACATGGTTTCCAGTAATGCTCGTGTTACGAAACAACATGACACAGACCTTTTGCTGCCTTTGGCGCAAAAGTACAACCTGACGTACAATGCATTCGGCGAAGACCTTACGGAGACAAACGTGCCAGCGAAAGGAAGGCTCACGCTTACTGCGCCTCGTTTCCTAGATCCAGCACCTGTTACCCGAGATAATATATACGTTGCTCCCGGAATGCCTACGGGGAATACGGACACGCGATTTTACTGGACGTTGACCCGGCATATCTTCCGGTACAACCATCATGGGTCTGGCAATGGTACCAATCCTCTTTCCGGTGCGCATACAGTGAACGAATGTGAGTTTCTTGCATATACAACTAGCATTATACTGACCTGAACTTAGCGATTTCAGCGGATTCTTTCTTGGAGATTATTAGGTTCTTTTCAACGTTGATTTTGAATGTAGATGAGAGTACCACGCTGTAATTGCGAGCGCCAGCGAGCATCCATGGAATTCGTGAGCCCGACCGACCTAGGTGACCAAATATGAACAAATTCACGTCGCGCAGTCGGGACTCACTTTTTTGGTAAATGGCGAGCAGCCCTTCAATTCTGTTTCGTTCTCCCTGGAAATTTGTGCAGCCGTTTATGATGCGTATATCATTCACACTGTCGCGTTTCAACCGTGTTCGTGGACGGAGGCCTCGTGCCGCAACCGTTCCCCAAGAACTTGTTTGCCAAAATTCGACGCGCCAGACCTCTGGCAATCTTGATTATTCTAGGTGAGAACTTGGGTGGCACACCGCTACAGGAGAGACTAGTCGACTCTCGCGTCGTTACATAAATCAATCGTATTGAATCTTAGACTGACATTCTTGATCCCTCACTGATTTCATTGCGGCGTAGCCGCCTCGCTGGCGCTCGCATGCGTGGGCATCCCACAGCTCTATTTTAACCTGAATAGAAAGTAAGAAGCCACTTGGTGTCCGGCAATGTCCGCTGTGTCTCTTTTCCTCCTTCGATCAACTGTTCCCTTTCGGTCTCAACACGTTTATTCTTCACGCGTTCTGACAGCTAGATGACGCACTGATAGCGGTGAATCGGCGCCATACGTCAAGCGACGTCAGACTTCTAAGACTTAGCCAAATACATACTATGGAGCCATGATGCGTAGCAGCCTTCAATCTCACCACGATGGAGGGCCCACATTACAGGTCTGTTGTTGCATTCTGTAGGCGTCTGCGTACTGAACGTTGCCTCCAGCGAACGGCACCCTGTGCCCACCATCCAAACTTATGAAAGGGAACGCGAAAAGCTGCTCACTACGCCGCCACTGAGTCCCGACGACGCCAAGACACCCAGGAAATCGACGGACAGCCCGAGGCAGTCGCAAGACACGAATACGTCGGCTTCGTCTCAGCCCAGCAATGAGAAGACAGAAGTCATGAATAGGATGGCAGGGCCGAAGGAAAAGCCCATCGAGAAGGCGAAAAATCGCCAAGGAGAGCGTACTGTCAAGGATCCCACCACGGACATGGACGTTGTCATCAAAGACGCTTCATTCAAAGGCATGTATGCGTTCACATTGGCTTGAATCTCTGACTTATGCTCTCACGCGACTTCAGACTTCGAGGGAACCGGACCAGCCGAGCAGCCTGCAGGTCAAGGAGCAGTATCGCCCAAGTACACGGCTCCCAACGCTGCTCGACCGGGGAACGTGTCGCTCCAACCATTCTTACCCGCTCCTGCACCGTCCCTCGCACCGCTCCTCCAGACTTTTGACTATCTTCAACTCGGTTTGGCCATCTCTCACCTGATTCTCTTTTTCTTCTTTGGATTTCCTAAAGGCCGCTGGTACATCCCCTTCTCATGGCCGTTTGTCTCTTTACTTTTCCGGGGAACTCTCATTGGTGGTCTCGGCTTCGCAAGTGTGACCGCGGTCAGTCTCGTTCAGCGCAAGCTCGAGAAGGAAATGGAACGCGTCCGCGCTGATATGCATCGCGAACGCGGCGAGAAATTTGCGCCCCCCACGCCCGAGTCTGCAGAGTGGCTTAACTCGTTTGTGAGGACGATCTGGGGCCTCGTGAACCCGGAGATGTTTACTTCTATTGCGGACATGGTCGAAGACATTATGCAGCAGTCTCTTCCCGGCTTTGTGGATGCCGTTAGGATTAGCGATCTAGGGCAGGGCGACAACCCGTTCCGCATCGTTTCTATGCGTGCATTGCCCGACAGACCCACAGACAAGGAGTATCCCCGCGAGGAATGGATTGACCAGGGCACCAACGATATCTTGGCCAAAGCGGAAGCAGACAGAGCAAAAGGCCTTGATGCGGATCAGTCTGGCGACTACGTGAATTTCGAAGTGGCTTTTGCATATCAAGCTTTGCCTGGTCAAGGTGACAAACTGCGCTCGAAAAATATCCATCTATTGCTCGAGTTCTTCCTCGGTGTATATGATTGGCTGCACATTCCAGTTCCGTTCGTGTTCCTCCTATTTACGTTCTCGACCCATTCTGACGAGCGTGTTTAGTATCTGGATTCAAGTAGAGGGCATTGTTGGAACCATTCGCCTTCGCATCCAATTCATTCCCGAAGCACCATTTGTAAGGAATGTTACCTTCACATTCATGGGAGTTCCGGCTGTCGAAGTGTCCGCTATTCCTATGGCTAAAGCTCTGCCCAACGTTTTCGACTTGCCATTGATTTCGCGCTTCGTTAAAATGGCTATTGCGGCTGGAACTGCGGAATTTGTAGCACCCAAGAGCATGACGCTCAACATTCAGGAAATTCTGAGCGGCGCGGCCATTGGAGGTACGTCCGAAATTTCATGCCGTCCTTTTTCTTAGCAATCCGTTAGATACTCTTGCTATTGGGGTTTTCCTCATCGTCATTCATCACGCTGAAGGATTATCGGCTCAAGACAGCAACGGTCGTTCCGATCCGTATATTGTCGCTGCGTACGCCAAGGTAGGTAGGTATCTTGAGTTCCTGAATTCATTCTTGACGTCACTTTTATAGTTTGGAAAGCCACTTTATTCCACGCGCATCATTCTGGGCGACCTGAATCCCGTCTATGAAGAGACTACTGCGCTGTTGTTGACCCAAGATGAAATCAAGGCGGAGGAGGATCTTTCCCTTATGCTATGGGATTCAGACAAGTATTCTGCAGAGTAAGCATTGTCAGGTTGCACGTCCACTTGACTGACCTAATTTGTAGTGATCTGATTGGACGTATCCAGGTCCCTGTTAAACAGCTGATGAAGTCTTTGAACAAGATGACGCGTCGAAGGGATAAACTTGTTGGCTTCGAAGATGCCGACCACGTGGACGGTGTGCTGGAGTGAGTGTTATTTGCAACACTGCGTCTACAGGGATCTCATTTATGTCTAGGTGGTCGGTTGGTTATTTCGACAAGGTACCACTGAAGAAGGAGCTTGAACGTGCTCCCGAGACTTCTCCACCTCCCCCACCCAAGACGGCTCCCGGTACACTCTCTTGATGCTGTTTAATGAGTTTGGTTGTCTCACTATTGTACTACAGAGATGGAGATGCGACCGGGCGATCAAGCACCTAACCCCGGAGCACGCGGTCTGCCGCCTCCACCCCCCGACGTGCAAAGGACCCCGCCAGACCCTGCATTCCCTTCCGGCATCCTGAGTGTCGTGATTCATCAAATCAACAACCTGGAACGCCAGAACCTTACTGGAACTTCTGGTAAGGAACGGGAAGGACAGGCTGGTCAAGATACGGACGAGCCGTCTGAACAAAGCAGTAATCTTCCCAGTACTTATTGCGAGATCATCATCAACGACGATTTGATTTACAAAACGTGAGTATTGTCCGAGATGCACACGAGGCTGTTATTGAGTTTTGTAGACGTGTCAAACAGTATACGAGCATGCCTTTCTTCGAGGTAAGTTGTGTGATACACATTAGACAATAAGCTCTAACGCTTCTCTAGGCCGGAACCGAAAAATTCATCCGTGACTGGGAATCAACTATCGTCCGTTTGGTTGTACGTGACTCGCGACTGCGGGAGAAGGACCCCATTTTAGGTGTCGTCAACTTGAAGTTGAAGGATTTGTTCTCAGAGGGCTCTGAGGTTACCAGATTGTTTTCTATCACAGAAGGCATTGGTTTCGGGTGCGTTTCTACCGCTCCCTGGTCATATACACCTTAAGTTTTCGTTTAGTCGCATGAATGTTTCCCTTCTTTTCCGTGGTGTCAATTGCAATCTATCGCGTGCCGCTTTGGGTTGGGATACGGGCACGGTCGAGATCCTTGCTCCCATCCAGTTGACGCTGGCACCAACGCCAGAAGATACTCCTGCTGAGGTGGAAGCTCGAAAACTTACCACAAAGCTCGTTATTTCCACGACTGACAGCACCGAAACGCTTCCTGCTACCCCGACTGCAAATGACGCAAATGCCGACGTTGTCTGGGATTTCTCCCAAGATCAGTTGCGTCTTCCTGTGTACAGCCGTTACGCGACGTCTTTGACTTTCGAGATCGGCGGAGGATCCGGGTTCATGGGCAAGAAAAATCCTGAAGCCATGGCTGCCCTCTGGTTGAAGGATCTTGTGGATAACGAAGAACAGGATATCGAAATTCCAGTCGTTGTTGGCAAAGACTTGAGGCAGCTTCGTCAAAACGTTGTCTACGAGCTAGAAGGCGATTTGTCTCCTCGAGTCAAGCTTCACCCATACACTTCGAAGTCGCACGAGTTCCAAATTGTCGATCATATCCGCACACGTGTTCGCCTCGACCGTGGATTAGATGAAGTGAGTATCTCAATTCAAGATGAGTTGGGCGTTGCTGAACGTGGTGCAGGATCACGAGTCTCATGTGAAGACTCAAGCTCGTCGCCACGCCTTCGAAACTTAGTATGTTTCTCCTAACTTCAATCGAGAATCCGTCTTCTAATTTACGACGCAGTGATTATGTTGAAGGAGAGGCTCTGATTGCCGAGAAGAATGCTCATGCATACGATGATGGTGTTATCGATCCGCAAGAGAAGAAAGCTCTGGAAAAAGCTCACAAGCGTCAGCTTGCTAACCGTCAGAGAGGGATTAACGGTTTCCGGCCTTACCGTACTGGGAAGTGGATGACGGAGGGGATTAAGAGCCGTATCATGCCTTCCAAAGGCGCAAGCAAACGTGAACGTGAGTGCATCTGACATGTCAACGTTACAGTCTCTAATGGTTCCGTCTCAGCTGCTGTACAATCCGAGGCTTAGGCGTGTTTCAACTTTCATACGATTCGACAAGATAGACATTTTCAATTGCAATTGGACGATTCATATGTGACTCGGCTCTCGTGAATAGCAACAACAGAATAACATTGTAACATTTGGGCGAACGTTGTAACGATTCATAGCATTCTGTACTTTAACTTTGTGTAATGTATGATCTTACGGGAGACTACCGGGGTCGCCGCCGTGGCTGAGTTGATGATGAGCGAAATGAATGCATAAAAGTAAGGTCGTTGAACGACTTCGAATGCCTGCTCCTGCGCGTAGACGCGTCGAAAATAGTTCCAAGTCTGGAATCAGAAGGGCCAGTGACCCTACGGAGTGTTTTATACTTCTTCAGGAGCAGAAAGGGAAGCGAGCCTGAGCCAGGTGTATCAGAGAGTGTTCAAGTCGCTGAACCAATGTGCGTTGAAAAATCGTTGAAGACCTGTAATGCCAAGTAAGTGCATGTGTATCTCAAGCGAGACAAGCTATATGTCAAGAACCACCTTTTTGAAAGGACGCCACTCTCTGCCACAACTGCGCATGACTCACCAACAGTCAGAACATGTCATGAACCCTGGCGCATCAAGTAATAATAGTTCAATCGATTCACCACCCGTCGGAGTAAGCACGGCCAAGTACTTACGACGTCGTTCAGTAGATGAGCTGAGATCAGTTACACGCGCTGGCCATCCGTACGGCAATGAGGCAGTGTGGATGATGCACGGTTATCACTTATAAGCATCATTGGCATCGACTGCGACCCGGACAGCCTTCTTCTCTCGCCTCATTACACGTCCACAAGAGTCATTGATATGGGGGCAGCACAAAGCCGCCACTTTCAACACGGACATCGAGAGAGCCGCGAATCGTCCCGTTCGCGACCTGCTACTCCGTCAGACAAACCGACCAATTCTTCAACGGGTTCAAGTCTAAAGGCTCATTTGGCTGCTGCATTGGCGCCCAAGCACCACGAGGAGAAGGAGCGGAGCGCTGATAGTGTGAGTGCCTAGAATAGATTCATGTATCTGGCACAGCCACATTCGGCCCCTCATCCCAACTTGCATCTGGTCGTAACTGATAGGGCTCTCCTTTCTCCTTGACCACATCGGGAAAAAAAACTTGGATAGCGGCCGTTTATTACTGCACAGAGCGCTCACATTCTGGTCTTGCTTTGCCATAGTATCTGCCTTCCGGCGTGTCCGTTACATCCAAGACTTCTGTTCAACCACCTCTGCCTACGATGCCGCCTTCGACAACGGTACCATGTCAGGTATGTTTCCCGCCTTTCTTTCTGCCGCTCTTTGCCCACGCGCTGGCAGTATCGCACGGGCAAGACGCTCGGCAGCGGAACGTATGCTATTGTCAAGGAGGCCATTCACATCAAGACGGGGGAGTACTTTGCCTGCAAGGTAATCAACAAGAAGCTCATGGAGGGAAGGGAGCATATGGTACGTTTCGTCGTTGCCGTTCTGTCTGATACTCATCGATTGCAGGTCAGGAATGAGATCGCTGTCCTCAAGCGGATATCTAGCGGACATACAAACATTGTCACTTTGCGCGACTACTTTGAAGTAAGACCGCTTCGGATAAGGCTTTACATGCGCTGAACACACCCCTCAAGACGTCCCACAACCTCTATCTCTGTTTCGATCTGTGTACCGGAGGTGAATTGTTTGATCGCATATGTGCAAAGGGAAACTACTACGAGGGGTGAACACCTTTCCGCGTACCCGTTATACCTCGCTCACGTCTTACAGTGATGCTGCCGCTCTCATTCGCACCATCTTCGAAGCAGTCAAGTACATCCACGCCTCCGGGATCGTTCACAGAGGTACACCTCCGTTGTTACCGTGGTGATTTTATCGTTAACAGTTATTCTCAGATCTGAAACCCGAAAACTTGCTGTTCCGTACCAAAGCCGAGGATGCAGACATCATGATAGCAGACTTTGGTCTGAGCAGGGTCATGGAGGAAGAGAAGTTGAACATGTTGACGGAGATCTGTGGAACACCGGGGTATATGGCACCGGAAATCTTCAAAAAGAGTGCGTCGGACACGTTTCTCCTCCGGCTGCGCAACTAATAGTTTGACCTTCCCAGCTGGACATGGAAAGCCCGTTGATGTGTGGGCAATGGGTGTTATCACCTACTTCCTGCTTGCTGGTTATACGCCCTTCGATCGCGACTCTCAGCAGCAAGAGATGGAAGCCATTATTGCTGGGGATTTTAAATTTGAGCCCGAGGAGTATTGGGCACACGTCAGCGACACCGCTCGAGATTTCGTGCGGGAGTGCCTGACAATTGATCCCGCTAGCCGACCTACTGCTGCACAGGCTCTGAATCACAAGGTATGTGCCATCCGTACGACCATATTTTCAGGGTGTCTCATGTGTTTTCCAGTGGCTGGCTGACACGACCCCTCACTTCGTTCCCGATCCTACGAGCCCGAGCGGTGGCCCGACAGATTTGTTGCCATTCGTCAAGAGGGCGCTTAGTGCTAAGCAGCTCTGGCGCAAGGCTGCGTTTAGCATCACCGCACTCAACCGCATGTCAGCACTTGCGGGAAGTCATCTTGACGCCAAGGCCCAGGAACTGTCGGACAATGTCAGGATGTACAAGGAGGAGAGTGACAAGGAGGTTATGGAAAACGCCTCGATCATGCACCACCATGAAGATTCTTCCCACAGTGAGGTCCGCGACACGTTGAAGAAGACAGGTGACACCTCTGTCGATGGACTTGTGGATAAGCTTGCAAAGGCAAGCTTAGACGAGAAGGATAAGGAGATCAAGGGCGCGTAGGGAATGGAGTTTTTCGGAGCATCTTAAAGGTTGGGCAGTCCAGAACCAGTAAGCACTGAGGTGTCTGTATTTTTGCATTTTGATCTGTAATAACGATTTTTCTGTCTGGATTCAAATGCGAGGAAGACTATTGGGATCGCGTCGTGTTCCATTCCCACTGACGTTTGACTTTGACGGTACTCAAGCTCAAGACCTAGGAGTATATACGTGAATGAAATGAATAGACGACTATTGGGTCCTCACCTCAAGGGTGCGCGCTTTGGCGCGAATCATTGAGTGTGACACCATCACGTGGACTGACTTTCGCGTGGATTTTTTGCCGAAGAAGTGCTGTGACTGCTCAGGTTCTCTTACTTATTACCACTTCTACTACGCAACTAACTTCGTCGCTCCTTTCCACTATCTATGAATCCTGCCCGACCCTGAACAATGGTCTGCCTTCACCAGTATACTGAATATTGTGCAGCTCTGGACACCCACAAGCGCCCCTGCGGTGCGAAAACGCGTGCGGGGCTGCCGTGGTGTCCAAGGCATAACGAGGTGAGTCGTTATATCTGGTGTTTGGCTCGTGTCTGACCCCGAGCAGGAGAGGATCAAGTTGTACTTCAACTACAAGACCCATCATGCAGCGCTCAGTGCGTTTGACCAGGGTAGCATCTGTATGAATATGCGCAAAGTGCGGGCGTGTACGTCCATCGAGCGTCTTCGCCGGTGGAACAGAACGCTGGTGTACAAATATCGCCTCATTACGCGGTACTGCTGCTCTTACCTTTCCGCTGGACATGGACTCACGGGCACGTCAGATGCATTGAAGCAAGAGCATACTTCACGGAGCGTTTCTTTGGGTGAGTAATTTATTCACGTCATGGCGCCTCTTCTGAATATTTCTTAGGAACGATATGGTTTGTCTCCTTTATCCTCCGTCGACGGTAATACAACCTACAGCAGGACTTTGGCCATAAACACTTTTGGAAGGCGCTCCTCAGGCAGCAGTTCGACGTGGAACGAATCCTCGCCCAGGTTGAACAGAGAGCCTACGAGCTCATCCTTGCCTCGCAGAACGCCTTATGGGTTCTGAAGCAGCCAAATGATCCTTCGCAATCTACTCTCGATTGCGACGGATTCGACGACGACAGCTCCTCGGATACAGACTGCAGTGCAAAGACTACTAGTAGTGATTCTTTCGGGCAGGAAAACTTTGACACATGCGACGGGGACGTCGAGGACCCTCTAGAGGTCGCTTTACGCGAAAAGGCGGCTGCTCTTCGAGAGAAGATTTCCATGAGGTTGGCGAGGTATTGTGCACCCGCTGATTCGAAATTCTATGGCGAACGTTTGGAAGTTATCAACGCCCTTGTCCGTCGGGCGGTTTACACGGATCCTTCTCTGATGGTCGTGTCACAGAATTACGACTCTGTGCTGTCGTTTATCCGGGATCCCAATCTCCCGGTGGCCATTCTCTCCAAGCTCTGGACGTCTTTGAAAGAGCTGTTTACTGACGAGGCTACTGGTGCTGTTGACGATGTACTTCGTCCTAAGGACTCCAACGCCGATTATGTCGAAGTCTTGGGTGGCCGAGTGTATAAATCGAGGAGCGGCTTGGAGTGGCCCTTCCATGCATGGGGTCATTTCACGTCTATCATCAGATGCTATAGTTGCCTTCGGAAGATTTGCGTCTCCGTCTGTCTCCTTTCTTGGCCTTTTTGCGCCCTATCTAATGCCCCCTCAGGTTGACGATATAATGGCTTTGACGCGCTTTGTCATCTTAACCCGAATTCCACTTCATCAGTCATCCCTCAAATGCTATCACGCGTGGAAAAGTCAGGCATCCTGACGCTGTGCGGTTCTTTGATAAACTCTCTCGAAGGAGCGCAGTTCTTCTCCCGCTTCTCCATTGACAAGTACAACGCCAGCGATGGTAAACCACAATGGTCGGAGACCGAATTAAACATCGCCGTTTGCATGGGCTTGTCTCTTAACGATCCCAAGTCTGAGGCGTTTGCCAAGGCATGCGCCGAGGAACCCGATTTCATGGTCTTATATCGTCCAGGTCGCGATGCCCAAGTGACCCGGTCTGTGCCCAGAATCTGGGCTAAACGCATTCGACGAGCGAGTACTCGTGCTGGTTTAAAGAAGGCGCCGTGGGACGACGTGCGGTCTACCTTGTACTTCCGCGATAGCCTTCTGCAGGAGTGCTTCCCGATGATCTCGCCGCCTCGAGCAGTTGAAGACTGCTACCAGTTGGCGGTGATTGATACGAAGGAAGAGAACATCACGGACGTTGTCGCCAAACTTGCGAAGGTGTGGATGAAGGTGTATGAGACTGATTGCATACATGAGTTGTGTGATGCTGTCGCGATGCCTTATGTTGATTCTGGCGAGTTGGAGATGGTCAAAGAACACTCGCCGTGCGATGGTACGAGTGGATGTTGCAAGGTCAATCCGTTTCTCCCAGGCACCGGTCCGATATTCTCTCGTCATACAAGCATCTCTGGGGAACGACACCGTCCAGTGTCGTCTCTGATGATTAAACTAACTGATCACCACATTAATATGTCTGTGATTCTTTTCGTTTTTACGCGTTCGCTTCTGACGTCCTTGTACCCGTAGTTTTTTTTGGGACCTTGTACTGTACGAACTTCCCGCCGGCCCGTATGATGGCACTCATGACTCCCGAAACCCTACTTCTCTCGGACAATTAGCATCATACCCACATAATGTGACTATAATACACCTGGATTCTACCATATAAACAGTGTGGTGCACCTGAAGAACCGCGTCACGAAGATGAAGATGCTCTTCGCTTCAGCTTTGACTGCTTGTTTTCTAAGTGTCGTATCCGCCGCGAAACTCTGTCGTTTGTCTCCGCTGGGAGAAGGGCTGGATGATACGGACCAGGTGCGTGTCGCAAACCTCTGAGACTGACGCGACGATTGATTTTACGAGTAGGTGGAACATGCTATCGCGAAATGTGGCCATTCCGGTTCTACTGTGTTCGGGGCAGGAACGTATAACATCACCCGGTACGGTACGCTCCAGACAGTATCACGAGTATCTCTCATAGGCCGAAAGCAAAATGACGTGGGATCTACGTTCGGCGAAAGTGGATCTTTATGGGTTTCTGAGTGTAAGGCCAAGTCGCGCTGATGTAAATCGCATCTGATATGATAGTGGTTAGTTCACTGGCGAGGTGGAGTACTGGTTGCAACCGGAAAATACGTACCGTGTTGTGTTCATCCAGGTACGGGGAACATTCAAGCCTCCCTGCAGCGTGCGGAAATTTCAACTAGCATGCAGAGTCAAGCCTCGTGGTTTGTCGTTACTGGGGAAGATTTTGTCATCGACGCGCATAATGTCGGCGGCGTACAAGGGAACGGACAGGTTCGTGGCTTGTTCTTTCAAGTCAGTCCGACATGCCCATCATTTTCGTACTAGCCTTGGTGGAATTACTTCCAGAACCATACGAAAGCGGATGGTGATGGACGACCTATCTCGTTGACGTTGCACCAGGTCAATCGAGCGCAGGTTAAAGGCTTTCGAATCGAGTCGCCGCCGTTTTGGTGTAACACAGTCGCGGAGTCGTCCCATGTTACCTACGAAGGGATGCTCTGTAATGCGACTAATACGAATCCCGCTTTCGCGGGAAAGAAGTGAGTGTCAAACTTCGAGCTGTCTGTCACAAAGTCACCTCAGAATTGACACCCAGTGTGGTACCGAACACGGATGGAATCTGCACCTACAGAAGTGATCATGTAAAGTTGTTGAACTGGGACATAACTTGTGGCGATGACTGTCTTGCCATCAAAGGTGTATGTCTCCTCAAGCTACTTACAACCCATTTGACCATTCACGTAGAATTCCACGAACATATTGGCGCGCAACATCACCTGCCATGGCGGTAACGGCATCGCATTTGGCTCTTTGGGACAGTATGCCAATCTGGTGAGCGTTGCTTAAGCTTTTTAGCGGAAGATCGTCATTGCTGGGGAAAATAGAGTGATAACGTGCAGAACGTGCATCTGGAAGATCTCAAGGTACGTACTGCGATAGCTTTGGATCTCTGTTGACGGCTCCGTTAGATCTTGAGGATCGATTCTAACATTCAGCCTAACATGGGAAATGGGGTGAGGACGGTTGGTAGCGACGATGGAAATTTGCGACTGAAAGTTTGAGGTAGGTGTACTTGAAATCGTGGACGGGAAGCATCAACGGGTCGCCGCCTACGGGTGGAGGTGGGGGTACTGGTATGTGTTATCATGTCATCCCTGGCCGACGGACTTTGATGATGCTTTCAGGCATTGTTTCCAACATTTCGGCGACCAATGTATTCCTGGACCGCGTGAACAGGCCTATTCATTTGTATCAGACTAATGGCGGACATAGGTATGTCGCACTCACCGCGCCAACGGACGATGATAATCCTCCTCTTGAACAGTGCTGATTTGCCTTCTGAGTTGATGTTTGGCAACTTGACGTTTAAGAACTGGACTGGGACCGCGGCGACGAATATGAGTGCGTGGTATCTTTGGTGTCCATGTGGAACTGACCAAGAGCTGGTAGTCGTGGATATTGAATGCAGCTCGGCCGTTGGGTGTGATAATATCCGGTTTGAGGACTTTGACGTGTCTGGGCCTGCAGGCGACGCTCCGGAATACATATGTAAGAATGTTGTTGGTCTTGATGGTCTCGAAGGTGAGTTTCCCTAGCTGATTTGAGCGGGATTTTGAAAGTTGTTCGGTTTTAGCTCCGTGTGCATAAACCACAGTCCCGCTCCATGTATGAAAAAGGCAATACCGCCCATCTATGATCGAAAAATGTTTTCCAAATCCATCATGCAATTTTGAACCTGGTAAAAGCACCGAACGGAGAGTTGAACGGATGTGTGTCGTGGCGTGGACGGGTGATGAGTTTGTTCGATGATTTGCCGCTTAACGTTCGGAGAGTTTGTTAGCATGCCAGAACCAAGGCATTCTCCGTGGAGCTTGGGACTGGTAGAAATGCCCACATGTCGAGAGTTTCGAAGCACCGAGGAATGAATCGGATTCGAGCCTGATCCATTTGGGTGTCATCGATATTCGGGAGAGTCGAGTGGCTGGACTATCTCTGTCAGGGCGACAAGGCATCGATACTGATGACGTTATTGCAGAGTGTGGGGAGACGGAGTCAGGAGGGGGCCTGATTCACAAGCGTATACCTTCGCGGAGGATTCAGAACAACTGAATAGACGCGAAACGGTGGGAGGGGGAGAGCTGGGGCGCATAGACTGGGATGGGGCCGGGAAGGGGCAGACGGCGGATTAGAGCTGGAAAGCGCGATAGTAGCAGCCAGGCAACCCCTTTTGAAATGGATTCGCGAGGCAAGGGGAGGCAATACCCGGAACGCGGACGTAAGATCTAGATCTTGATCAGAAAAAATAAAACGAGTGAAAACTACGCCGGGAGTAAAGCGAATGTGACTTGGAAATTGTCCCTTCTGGCCGTCGTCCCTCCCATAAAGCTGGCTCCCATGCGCCCCCCACTGCCCGACTCTGTATACCCCGCTTGGTAAGGCGCGTGGCGGGGTAGCAGTCAGCATCACAGCCGTGTGACTGTCACATCCTCGGTTTGATTCTTGTTCACCACAACCACCAACGGGCTGCCAATATTCTATATCCGCTCGCATTCCCGCCTTCCCGTCGCTCGTCCCGCATTCGCGCCTGCTTTGGCGACCGTTCTCGACGTCTTTCACGGGGCATGCTTGCGTAGAGGTCAGTCTGCGCTCTGCGAACGATTACGCGTGGTATGCTGATGGCAGCCTGCCACTCTTACAGTCCGACCAACGTGTAACTAAACGTACGTGCGATCTTCCTTGTATCCGGTCACAGTACTCATGTGCCATTCCTGTCCAGTTTGGTGAGCATCTGTCACTTTTATGCCGGCGTCGTTCATCGCTCGGCTCTTCTGGTACGTCTCGCTACAGTCTAACTGTTATCCCTACTCAACGCCCTTAGTTTATACAGTATTCTCATGCTTTGTTTAGGATATTTTTGTTGACGCGAGAATTCGTGGCAGCGACTTGGAGGCCCGGGTGGGTTAGCTGTTGTCCATCCTTACCTTTGCATCTCACAGCTCTTTCAGTAGTAGCCGTCTTGGTTGGGCGTTGTGGTTCGTACGCCGTGAACGCTTACAGAAATTACTCAGTTTCGGCAGGTGACATATCTTGAGTATTTGAGCGTCCAGTCTATCGTGCGTGACCGCTACCTGTTCTAAGCTCTCGTCTGACGCTCCAACAGACTCTTGCATTGCATTCATGAACCCGGCATATTCCTCCCCAAACCCATTCCCACATCAGCCACAACATGGTCAAGGTATCAACCCATCGGCTCTGCTAGGCCAGGCTGGCGGTATCAATCCCGCTCAAATCATGGGTGGTGGTGGCATGGGAGGTGGAATGGGGAACATGAACATGATGGGCGGGGGAAGCATGAATCCCTCGCAGCTCATGCAAGGCTCACGAAATATGATGAATGGCGGCGGCGGCCTCAACATGATGGGTGGTGGCGGCATGGGCAATAACGCCTTGAGTGGATCAATGGCCATGGGAGGTGCCATGAACGGAGGAATGGGAGGCAGCATGAACGGCATGGGAGGTAACATGGGAGGCGGGATGGGAGGTGGTGGTATGGGCGGCGGCGGGATGGGCCCAGGAATGGGTGGTGGCATGGGAGGAGGCGGGATGCCCGGCAGCGGAATGGGCGGAGGAATGGGCAACGGCGGCGGGATGGGAATGGGCGGCATGGGCGGTGGGATGAACACACCCCTCCCCAACATGATGAACATGAACGATGGCATGTCGATGCAGCGACCAGGAACTTCCATGGGCGGCGTCACCGCGACTTCATTAGGCGGTTCCTTCGGTCCACAGTTTGGCGGTGGCAATCCCTCAGGATTTGGAGGTGGAGGGCAACCTCCCCAGCAAATGCCACAACAACCCCTTGTCCCCAACGCCCAGCAACTTAATATCATCCTGTCGCTTTCGGGCTTGTCCCGCGAACAGTACGTCACGCTCAATCCTCATGACAGACAGGTTGTACACGAGCGGGCTTCTCAGAAGTACAGGGAACGCCAGAGGATGCAGCAGGAGCAGCAGCAGATGATGCACAATATGGGAGGAGGTATGGGTGGAGGAACACCTCAGCAACCACCGCAACAATTTCCTGGCAATTTCGCGAACGACAGACCGCCGAGCTCTGCCTCCCATCCATCTATGATGCCACCACCACCACCCGGTGTTCGTCCTGGAACCTCCATGAGTATGCGACGTGCGCCGAGCATGGAACACATGCGCCCTCCGAGTGCAATGGGCGGGTTTCCCAAACCATCACTACCAGAACAGTCTCCGACAGGGAATGTATATCCACAACCGTCGCCTGTGAGCGCACATCGGATGCCGGGAAGTCCTAGGATGGATAGTGGCTTCCCTCCTTCGTCTGCGAGTGCGATAGGATCGCCTACGCGACCTGTCTCTTCCGCCTCGAATGGTCCTGCTTTCGGGAAAAGTGGAACACCTGCACGAATGCCGTCGGTGTCAAGAGCCGCAACTGCTACTCCCACAAACATGCACTCGTCGTCCGAACCTGGCCCACATCATGGCACTCCTGCCAGTCAACCACCACTACGCTCAACTCCTACCCCGGTTCCATCTTTTGCTCGAGAACCGACGCCTGCAGGGAACCCACCTTCCGATTCAAGTATTCAGCCTCCACCCCTCCCTCAGCGCCGCCTTCAGCGGCTCCGTCAACCACCACGGTAGCTGCTCCTCCGCCTGTCATTCATAAGCTTCCACCTCTCCCTAACCTGAACAAAGCGGTTACCCACATAACTCCCGTGCCTCTCAAGGATTCCTTGAAACTGATTCCTGAAATCAGCGAGACTGAGAAGGAACAGGTCAAGGATTGGATGAAGGTCGACAAGGAGTATGAAAAAGTATACTTACAGATGCGGGAGCGTATGGAGAAGGAACACGAAGCAATGGGCAAGCGCTGGTGGGAACGTGGAGGCGGTGTTTCTGTAGGATTGCATAACATCCTCGGTCCCCCACGGGCTCGTTTCGACGTGAAATATCCCGGTTCGCGCTCGCGAAAAGAAACGAGGGGAAGATCAAGAGTAGATCGAAGGGAAGGGTTGAGACTGTGAGATCGTTTTCCCATTGGAGGTGCCTTTTATTGACCTTTTATTATCTCAGCCCCGAACAATCGACCCTCAATATGCTAACTTACCCGAAGAGCTTGTTCCTATACGGTTAGAGTTTGACGTGGACCAGCACCAGAAGATGCGTGATACCTTCGTTTGGAACTTGAACGGTTAGTATATTCCCATGCCGTCTCTATGGTTCTAACTGACGTGAGAACCTAGATCCCATTGTAACACCTGAGGTCTTTGCTCAATCCGTTATTGAGGACTACAAATTGTCGTCGAGTTATCTCGGTGTGATTGTCAAATCCATACAGGACCAGCTTGGCGACTATAAGGCCACTCTGTCTACTACGACGGAGAAGGAGGCGATTATATCAGGGATCCTCACACTATAACTGTCCAGACAGGGAATCTCGATCGTGATAGTGCCTTATGGTGGAAGAACTGGCGGAAGAGAGTACGGAAGGACTTCTCTTGCGAGGACGATCAAAATCCAAAACGCAGACGCCTCGGGGATGAGGATAGGCCAATGGATCTTCATGAGCTCAAACTCAACGAAAGGGATCTTCACGAGGACATGAGGATTCTGATTAGAGTGCGCATATCCAATCAACCCCATCGTCTTCCTTCGTTGATTTTCTTTCTAGCTTGACATCATCGTGGGCTCGATGAAATTGGAAGATCAATTCGAATGGGACCTCGACAACACTGAGGCTTTGCCTGAGTCCTTCGCTGAAGTCTACACGAACGAGCTAGGACTAGGTGGCGAGTTCAGGTATGAAGACCATACCATCTATGGGGCCGTGACATTAACAAGCACATCAGAACTGCTATCGCGCATGCCATTCGTGAGCAAATTCAAACGTATCAAAAATCTTTGTTCCTTGTTGGTCATCCATCCGATGGTACTCCGGTACAAGACGATGAGCTCCGGGGAGCCTTCCTACCGAGTCTTTCTTCAGCGACTCGTCCGACAGATCAGGTGCAGGCCTTCACGCCTCTTCTCAACTCGCTCAGCGATGGGGAGATTGAGCGCCACGAGAAGGAACGGGACAAGGATATGAACAAGCGGAAAAAAAGAAATACCCGAGGCAGAAGAGGTGTGGCCTTGCCGGATCGCGACGCCATCAGGACATATCGCACACCTGCATATGGTTTCCCCGAGCTCGATCCTGCAATACTGGCTCTGCAAGCTGCTGCTAATGCGCCGACTTCGCGACGAGCGGCGGCTGCAGCAGCTTCTCTTACTATCGCGAACATGGTCGCGTCAGAGAATGGTCAACCTCTCCTGACGCAAGCACCCACAGCGGCACAACCGCAACCGCCGCCGCCACCGAAGGAGAAGAAACAGAAATGGTTGTCGAAGGCGCCAGAGTTTCCCAAGTCGGTCCTGCGTCCCCGTGCGCGTGTTGGAGCACCAACGCGTTCGACCGCGGCCGATGCTACGGATATTACACATTCCATGGATGCGCCCCGGTCAGCTGTCACTGCGAAGAGACAAAAGGAACTAGAACGAGAAGCCAAGGAACGCGAGTATGCCGAAGGACAGCACGATAATTTCATCAATGGTGTTTGGCACTGTTCAAATTGTGGTTGCCCGGAAAGCATTGCTGTTGGACGTCGGAAAGGACCTTTAGGTGACAAGTCGCAATGCGGAACGTGTGGTATGTATCGTGTCAATCATCGCTTCTTTACCTAAGTGTTTCCAGGTAAATTCTGGCATCGTCATCGTCGACCGCGGCCAGTGGAGTACAACACCAACCCCGAGTATCATTCTCGGCGGGAGGTCGAATCGACTCCCGTTAAACCCTCTAAAAGGAAAGGCGCGGCCGCTTCCCTCCGTGCACAGGCGGCATCGACGCCTCGGTCCACGCCAGTCTCACCACGGATAAAGGAAGATGACGATTTCGAGATGCCGCCTTCTCGTATGGACAACGCCCTCTCTCCCGTGTCCACAGCTTCGAGCGGATCGGAACCGCCGTTGTCGCATCGCGTAAAAACGAATGGGATATCACAGCCACCTCCAAAATCACCGTCACCGTCTAATGAGAAACCCCCATCACCGTCCCCGTCTGGTGTGCTTGAGCCCCCCAAGTCACCGTCATCGCAGAGATCTTGGGTACGGTGAACGCTCCCTTGTTCGTCGAGGTGACTAATGTATGTATTATTAGCCTCCTCAGTGGCTTGCCACCGCGATGCAAGCCATCCAGGTCCGTTACCCGCATGACAAGTTTGAAGTGGCGCTTCGGAAAGTGAATCAGAGCAGCGAGCCCAAGTGGAGGATAAAGTGTCTGGATTGTCCTGGAAGGTACAATGGTTTTTTATCTATGCGTTTCTGATGTGTTGTTGACCCCCCTTTTTTTTCGCAGTTGTACAAACCGGGTCCTGGGGAGACGCTCTCTAATTTCGAAGTGCACCTGCGATTTAATGGCCATAGACGGGTTGTGGAGAAGCGCGTCGCTGGATCATGATTTATTATTTGACTTTTTTTTTCTTTTTTGCTTGTTTTCTTTTCTCTCCTCTGTTGTGCTTGTTAGCTTCCAAGCTGTCTGTATTCTTATAAACTTTCTGTAATTATGCTATGAATAGGTACATGGATTCTAACCTCGAGCTTCTTGTGGTGGTGTTAAGAAACAAGTGGTCTGCAAATCCCACTTATGACTCGCGATCCTCGGAAATTTGCCGCTGCAGGTTATAAGCATTCTTCACGGTGATTGGCAGTGTACCCATCAATGCATAAATACATTGACGGAAGAGAACCTCCTCAGATATGGTCGCCTACGAAGCCCCCACCACGGCCTCACAAAACGTTCGCGCCTTCAACGCGTTTAACATTGATGGAATGCTCGCGACGTTTGACGACGAGTCGTTTGAGTTTATCCTGCTTCCGACTGCGATGAAGGTGCCCAAGATGAACAAGAAGCAGTAGTTTGGGCGTACATCAAGAGTACACTAGGACCATCATTCGACGGTATGTCGGTGAGTAACACGGATCACATCAAGGACGAAGTTGTTATACGAACTGACAGATCACCGTACACAAGCGGAGGACACCAACGTCGCTCATGTCGGTTTCATTACTTACGCTTGCTTATACGTTTCTGACCATAACTTTGCAGGCCCAATCAGATTCCATCTCGAAACAGGGCACCGAGTGGCACAACGAGTACATCTTCATCTTCAAGTTCACATGGGGCCCCAGCCCAAAGATCATCGATCAGGTCGTACACCGAGTACGTCAATAGAGCCGTTCACGGCGCAGGATTGGCGCAGGAAGGCGAAGAAGAGAAAGGGAAAGGCGGTGCTTTGAGGTATTAAATCTCGAATGTACTGTTGGAGCCTTAGAATGAGATGGACCTCCTGGCATACCTTGAGCTGCTCAGACTTGCCGAGTGCCTCCTTCACCTACTCCTGCTCCGTTTCCGGCCTCGTAAATTGTTCTATTGGCCAGCTATAGGCTATAGCATATGTCTTAGGCAACTCTGAGCGTGCAAAGGATTTTCTCTATTTTTCAGGTATACCTACAACTTGGATTTCGACGTCGCCAGAGAAAGACATTCCGATATCTTCTCTGCGACGCCGGCGGGGTTCTCCTGGGGCGCCAGGTGCCCAGCGCCTGGTACTCGAGATACTGACGCGAGGTTCCTGCCGGCAGCGTTGTTGATAACATCTTGTTTGATTTGTGAAGATATATAGTCGTCGGTAGCGCCATATATCAGGTGTATAGGCAGCCGTTGGGTAAGGGGACCGAGTAAACGATATGCTGACGAGTAACCCAGCTCGTCGCTGTAGCTTGCCTACAAGGGTTGAGTAGATCTTCTTGGAGATGGAAAGATACTAACCGTTTCTTGCACTCGGGGACACTTTAGCGTGATGCCATCCGTGCGCTCAGGATAATCTCTAGTTGGTAGAGCAGTCATACCAGAATCCTACGGAGTGTGGTCAAGGATTGTCCCACAAGTATGGTATCGACTTACAATGTATATTCGCAACACTCTATCGTCCCAGCCCTTCCACGGCGAGCGAGCTTTGAGCAATTTGTACGCCTCCTCCTTGGAGGGCCAGATATCGCGCCGTTTTGCCGAACCATCCGCAAGGAATGTCGCGGTTCCCGCAGCTACCTGGTTCATGGTCATAATTTCGACCAGAATGAGCTTCTCGAAACGAATCGCAGGTTGAAATGTCATGGAGAGCAGGCTATAGCGAATAAGTATGTCGTATACATTCGAGAGACAGAAAAACGCACAGGGCAACAGCACCCATGGAATGTCCAATGCCGACTAGACGACGCTTGGAGAAGTCTACATTGACGCCAGTTCCAAGACCGGTCAGGAAAGCGTGCACACTCCTCCCATAGTCCCCCCACCTAACTGGTAAACGTCAACTAGAATCCAAGATTCCCAAGGGCATTGTGGCCTTACAAACATGCTGATACCCCCACTTCAACGTATCATAATTCAGCAGCGCCGAATCTCCATGGTTCGGGGCATCAAGAGTCCAAACCTCGCGAATATTGAGGCCTCCCCGCCGATACAGCTCGTCAATCGTCGGCTCCCACTGCTCCTTATGAAAGCCAGTGCCATGCGTGAATATGAGCGTCACGGCATTCGGGTCGTCGACATACGGCGACGACGCCTGCCAGTAGCGCTTCGCTGTCGACACCAGCGGAAAGTCCGGGCGGGGGTCAAAGATGTAGGATTCGCTTGAGAGCATGGATGGAAACAGTTCAGGAGCATGATTTTCCGTTGATGGACGCTAATTAAAGAGAGACGATGGTCGTGATCGGCGTCGGACGGTCATTCTAGCCGGGTTCGGTAGTTGCAATACTCCGGCTTTATTCACAATGCAGAATCGCTCAGCTGATCCATGCTACTACATACATTGGGGACTCGCAGGGGACTCGGCTACGAGAGTACATGACAGGGGGGACGGAGGCCGCGATTATATACCTGTATAGTTAACCCTTTCCCGGAGGAACAGGACCTCCGACTACCAGGATAACTAGGCCAAGGCCAGCAGTGAACAGAGGCGAAGCAGACTTGAACACTAGCTTGACACATCTCAGAGACACAAACTTCTCTTGAGATAGAAGACCGCCCATGTTATACCACTCCTCCATATCGTCGGGAGATGCTACCAGCATAACGAGACTCGCCAATGCGGACTGTTCGGTGCCCTGGGTCAACGCACATGTCCACCAGTAAAGCGAAGATGGCGACGTTATCGTAACTCGCAGGTGTTGAAGACGATGTACCTCAAGCGGAGGGCATTGCGCTTCTGTGAATTCAGTCGGCATTCCGCGTCACAAAGTCAAATAAACAACGATACCAAAATTCGTCGGTAGCACACATTCACCAAACTCCAGCTCCTCCAAATGGCTGGCCCTTTCAATGAGCTTTCTGGCTAGCTCAATCTGACGCTTGTAGCATCTCCGTACGCGAAGGATTTTTAATACGTCCCAGTCAACCAAGTCCGAGGACGTCACGATAAACTCTGCGACGCGCGCGCAGCCTTCCATGTTTATATCCAGCTCCTCCAACTTCAGCAAAGGGCCATCTGGAAGAGCGAACATTGGATGGGACGTCGACAGTATAACACCGAGGCTAAGAACTTTGAGCTCTGGCAGAGACCGCAGGACCGATACCAGCGCTGGAATAGAGTCAAACTCGACGTAATCCAGTCGTAACGTTTGAATGTGCTTTCGAAGGGCAGCGCTTTCCCAAGACGGCGTGGCTGGTATACGCCAACGTAGGGAGTTTGCACTGAAGACCTGGAGATTTGGGAGGGCATCGAGAATTTGTGGAAGGTATGGATCTGTACAAATCCACTGCTGATGGTGGGCCGTTTTCCAGAGGAGATCCTGAACGCGGTCGTTCATTGGCGTGCAGTCTCCGTCCCATGAGCCGTCCGGGATGTCTCGGACACCCTTTTCAGCGTTAATGGTTATGCAACGCACAAGACGTTTCATCCACGGCGCATCAACGAGGACACGGTGGAAATTTGCACACGAGTTCGCCTGCCTTGGATGACCAAGGGTAACGTTTCTGAATAGATGCACACGGCTGCGAGGTAGAAGAGAACGCGAAGCTAGGGAACACGCAGACAGTGAAGGTACATCGCGTTCGAGATGGTCGATGATGGCATCAGTGAGTTCGGGTGGGACGAACATAGTTGGAGAACGATGTAGTCAACCTCAATGTCTAGGATTGAAAATGAGATGAGCACGCGACTAAGAAAGCACGTTAAACTTACAGGACGGTAAGTGGGACAAACGAGTAAAAGAAACAGAGATTTCGCTCAGCATTTGAGGAAAACGAACATCATAACGGCCGTAGATGACCATGTCCATCGAAACGTCGGCGACGGATGGACGGAACTTGACGCGACCGTGACTGGGCGCGGCTGCCTGAGGCTAACCCGCGTTTGAGAGGCGCACACCATTGTGGCGTGTTACCCACTAAACCAGCGCTGATTCTGACTGGGATTTACACGTAGCGAGTAAGCCCAACTCAACCAACCACATCATTTCTGCTGAGGGCATTGAGGAAGAATCTATTTTGGACTTTGAAGTTCAAACCTCGGGATCGGCCCGAGGTCCGCTCTTCCCATCCTCCATCTAAACATTTTTTTTCGCAATGCCCGATGCATTCTTCACCTCCTCGAAAAGCCGCAAACGAAAGAGAACGACAGATGCCGGGCCCAGCAGCCTAAAAAAGGCGCCGCGAAAAGGCGTGCAGCAGAACGGCGTCCGCAAACAGGCGAAAAAGAAACGAGACGAGGAACTCGACTCGGACGAGACAGACGGCGATGGAGCCAACATCGACGACATGGACCTAAGGGCGCCGTCGGACGAGGAGGACGCGGTCGAGGCCGATGATGACCCGGACGAGACTCCAGCAGAAAAGCGACTTCGACTTGCTCAGCTGTACTTGGACAGTGTCAAGGAAGGATTAAGCCTAGGTCCGCCTTCGTTGACTCTCCCAGTTGATATCTAACCACGCTGAATGCAGCCGATGGTGAATTCGATGCTGCTGAAATCGACCGGGAACTCATCTCTGCCAGACTAAAGCAGGACGTGCTCGAGCATTCAGGCAAAGTCCACTTGTTCGTCGCAGACTCGGTACGTTACTCACAGTTTTCTCTAACACAACTTGAATTTCTTTGCAGTTTGACCTCTCTGAACCCCCAACAACCATTCTCCGTACAAAAACTGCAAAGTCTCCAGTGACTTGTGCAGTGGTAACCGAGTCTGGAAAATATCTGTTCACGTCTGCCAAAGACGGCAGCATCACTAAATGGGATCTCACGTCTGCAAAGAAACTCGCCGTGTTCCACGCGCAGAACAAAATAAAAGGCAAGGGCAAAGCACCCGCGATCGACATACACGGTCATACAGATCAAGTCCTCGCTCTCGCCCTCAGCGGAGACGGTCGATATCTTGCCAGCGGTGGCAAAGACCGCCGTCTCATAATATGGGACGTCGAAGCCAACCAATTCGTCAAGGGCTTTTCTGGACCATTATGCCATAAAGATTCAATATCTGTCCGCCTCTTCCTTTCTCTAGATTACCCTTCAGCTCATCGATATCTCTGTAGGCTCTGGCTTTCCGAAAAGGAACCAACCAACTATACTCTGGCTCTTTGGATCGAACTGTAAAAGTATACGATATGTCACCAAACGTGATGGGCTACGTCGAGACGCTATTCGGCCACCAGGACAACATCGTTGACCTTGATGCGCTGCGCAACGAGACATGTGTGAGCGTCGGAGCGAGGGATAAGACGGTGCGGTACTGGAAGATTGTCGACGAGACTCAGTTGGTCTTTCGTGGGGGAGGAAAAAGCCGTATCCGCGAAGTCCTTGAGGGCGGGCTCGCAGATGATGCGGATAATGAGGAGAAGAGCGGTGTGGTGCACAAATTCGTGGAGGGAAGTCTGGAGTGTGTGACCATGATTGACGAGTCGAATTTCCTCAGCGGCGGTGACAGCGGGTATGTCGTCTTTCCTCTCTTTACTGTCTCTGATTTGTCGCGTAGATCTATAAGTCTGTGGACAACGCAGAAAAAGAAGCCCGTATTCACACAAGCTCTGTGTCACGGCTTCCACACCGTCCAGTCGGAAACTGAAGGCACCATCAAGACGCCACGGTGGATAACAGCGCTTAGCTCTCTGCGGTATTCAGACGTTTTCGCATCTGGTACTACCTTTACTCAATTTTGTCTATGCGCCATGCTGATTTATTGTTATAGGCTCGTGGGACGGAGAGATTCGTCTGTGGAAGCTCGATCCCAAACTCAAGTCATTCTCTCTGATGGGAACGATTCCAGCATCGGGCGTCGTCAACTCTTTACAATTTGTTTCCCCGCCCAAGGAGTTCTTTCAGAAGGCAACCTGGGCACAGAGTGAATCGGCGGACCAGACAAAGGAGGGGCGTGTCTTGTTAGCGGCTGGTCTGGGACGTGAGCATCGACTGGGGCGATGGTTGAACGTTGGCGAAGGCTGGAATCGAGCTTTGGTCGTGGCGCTGTCTCCTCGTTCATAGTATCCAGTAGGTATCCTTTTTCTTTCTTTCCATGTCATTCCCATCTCATCTAGTCCTCTACTATAGGCTACAAAAGTACATTCGAGATTTAATGACGCGTATACCTCAGAGCACTGCCTTTGCCTTTCTCTTCTTCGCCTCCTGCGCCGTGAACCCCGCTATGAACGCACTGTTGACGTACTCGGTGTACGACCTGATCTTTGGGCTGGGGCCCGGTGTGAACTTGGAGATGAAGATGTACTCGTTGTGCCACCGAAAGCTCCCCCTGGAAATGTGCCTCTCATAAACAAACTAAAGGTTTGTGAACTACGCCGACCCCCGACGTCCTCTCTCTGTCCTGCACACACAGACACTCGCTGGATATTGCGGTATCGTTATTTTTATTTGCACGGAAGCAGTATACGCGTCGCCCAGACCAAGGACGCCTGCACGCAATGTGTAATGATAAGTGGTCGTCGGCTGCCTTCGCGAAATGCGCGTTTCCGAGCTTTATTCGCGATTGTTATCAAGTAAGGCGCTAAGTAGTGGCGAGATATCCACTCTGGTCCGACCAGATCATGATCAACTTGGTATTATAATTCTTGGCACATTTTAGATCTGGATGAACATCGTCGACATACGAAATCGGTAGTTCATTCTACATACCTATCTACCCTTGTCGCCTAGGAAAGTTGAACAAGGGGAGAATCAGAAAGGTGCGCCGTTTGTGCTGGAACGGACGGGGCTTACCGTCGCTTACTATTTGGGTTCTGCCAGTGCTTGCCCCAACCATCGGAAGCTCGATCAATGAACGAGGTGAAGGGGATACCATATAGGCCATCATGAATTGGTCTATCCTCGAGGATCTTTCAGGATGTGATTAGTAGCCCTCCGCCTCGCGGCGGACGTTGACTTGCTACACATACGCATGAGAACGCCGTAGTCATGGTAAGTTCGAGATGATAGAGGTAGTATGGTTCGGAAATCGCAAAGACATCGCGAGTGATTGCTGCCACGAAGGACGCGTTCATGCGTCATCTAGGCGCGAGATTAACCAGGAGGTAAAGAAGTCTAGGATGGAATCAAGATGTAGTCACTGGCTCAGCTATAAGTGACCGTCTTGCCGATAAAAAGGTACTGTCTGGCCAAGCCAATGCGAACGAGGCGTCAAAGCCAAAAAGAGAGGCTCGTCTAGAAGAAACCTCAGAGCGGAGACCAACTGGTCCTACAATGAAAACATTGTGGCACTCGCACAAGAAAGGAAAGGTGGAGAACTGGGCACCTCACCAGACCTCACCTGACGCAGTTACACTGTCACACACTGTCTGCGAACTTGGACCACGACTTCCAGGACGCACACGATACGGTTTCTCCATTCCGCCGGGGCACATTGGGACCGCTATCTTTCCAGATGTATCGCGTCACGCGCTGCCAATGAAAGAAGGACCAACAAAAGTACATTCAAGATTTAATAATGAGTATACCTCAGAGCACTGCCTTTGCCTTTCTCTTCTTCGCCTCCTGCGCCGTGAACCCAGCTACGAACGCACTATTGACGTACTCGGTGTACGACCTGATCTTTGGGCTGGGGCCGGTGTGAACTTGAAGATGAAGATGTACTCGTTGTGCCACTCGGTGCCCTGTTTCGAGATGGAGTCTGATTGGGCCTGCACGACTGGTCAGAAAAAGTTGTGTGTGATCATACGTAAGCAAGAGAGTACCAACATGAGCGACAATGGTGTCCTCCGCTTCGATGACATCGTGTACGGTGATCTGTCAGTCGTATAACAACTTCGTCCTTGATGTGATCCCTGTTACTCACCGACATACCGTCGAATGATGGTCCTAGTGTACTCTTGATGTACGCCCCAAACTGCTTTTTGTTCATCTTGGGCACCTTCATCGCAGTCGGAAGGAGGATAAACTCAAACGACTCGTCGTCAAACGTCGCGAGCATTCCATCAATGTTGAACGCGTTGAAGGCGCTCACGAATTGAGCGAAGGTTTTGTGCGCTGGCGAGGCCGTGGTGGGGGCTTCGTAGGCGACCATATCTGAGGTGTTTCTCATCCGTCAATGGGTCGCTGTATTTATGTGACGGACGGAGCAAGAGTAAATCACTCCTGCCAATCACCGTGAAGAATGCTTATAACCTGCAGCGGCCAAATTTCCCAGGATCAAGTGAGATTTCAGAATGATACGCATATGCCAATCAGATAAGTAGTGTAAGCAGATTATCAGAGGTGGGGGACATATACGGCAAAAAGAGAAACATACAACTTGGCGCTAATATTCACTAAACATTCAATGTCTGACCAAGATCAGAGCTTTTAAATTTTCAACTTGGACCCGTCCGAACTCGAGTCTAGTACAAGTCATGCTGTCGCCTTTTGAATAATAGTCAATATTTTCGTCACCCAAAAGCCGTTGCTGGGAAGTGACGGCAGTTGTGTCGCGTCACCCGTATCTTGCGCTGGCTTTCGAAAGGTGAGTCTTGGGCGATACTTCTCATGTCTGTGGGGCGAGTAGAGAGGAAGGCTTTGAAGAAGCTGACGTCGACGTCTTGTTCGGGGGCGAGGTAGAACATCCATGGCACTGCGCCCCGTTGCCGAATCCGATGGAGAGGGAGTCTCCTGCGCTGAGCTCTGTTTCCACGGTAGTTGAGCTGTGAGCGCCCGCTCCAGCCGCGATCTTGGGCTCATACCATGACGCTAAAGTCCGAGTTTAGTACGTTGAGCGAAACGTTAGGACGGCACGTACTGATTGCGAGAGTGTTGGGATCAAAGCAGAACAGATGTAGATAAAGAGGAACATCTGAAGTGTTCTCAAACATCATTCCGTACCGTGGCTGCCGTGCGGGGCGTATCGCGTTTGTCCACGTACACTACGATGGGCTCGGTTTCGGAGGTGAGCAGCTCGTCGCCCACGGGCGACACAAGTTGCTCGCTCTTCTCTAGTCTCTTTAGAGATATAGCGACAACGTCTTTTCCATCTGGGGCAGATACTGTCCTCGTCAAGTGCGTGACGAAGCGCGCATATGCGTTTACAACGTGTCGGCAACGGTGGATAGCGCTGACGGGTACGGAGCTCGAGAGGCGTGATGGGAGGCCTACCTCAGAATTGACGATGGCGGTTTTTCGCGCCACGATCAAAGTAAACTTGGCCGTCATCGACGGTCAGAATGAGATCTGCTACTTCTGCATTGTCCACAGACGAGATCGGCGCGACAAATGTGTCAGAGTCTTCCTCGCTAGTGTCAAGGATACGTTGAATGTACGACGCGTCGTTGCAGAATATTTGCAGGACGGTATCGGTGTCTTTGGTTAGACGAGCATACCACACGGATGCAGCCTGGTTTTCGCGCGCGGTGAGGAAAGTAGGATCTGAAGGGACCAGAATAGATGTGAAGGAGTCCACCTGGGTAATGGACGCTTTGGTGTGGCGGGCCGACGCGCTTGGTATGTCCGTGTCATAGACCGCATACTCCGATCCGAGTGTGATGCCATGGAGAGAACCTGCATCGAGAATGAAGTTTGGCACTCCCTGTTTATGTTTACAGAGGATGAAGGCATTATCTGCCTCGTCATACCATGCGTCGAATAATCTCCTTCGGACGTGTTTTCCTTCACAGTGTGGCGTCTGACTGGGAGAAGAGTCAAGTATAGAATTGCAACGGATCGAAGGCACTCACTATCCCGGGGCGCGTAAACGATGCATTAAAGAACTGTATGTGAGTTCCTTGATTGGGTAATCACGTAGAACCTTGAGTAAACAACGCGTGAATAAACCACTCCCTTGATATTCGTAGGCGTTTGGCGACTGTTACACGCAGCAAGGAGAACGTGTGACTGTCGTGCAATTCCGCGAATCCTTGGCGATAGAGACGCTACGTCTGCCAGCCGACCATATGTCCGCGTCGCAAGTGCGTGTTATAAGTGGCGGGGCTGTGATGATCCGCGCGACGGCGTCCTCCGGGATTTCATCCAATGCAAAGGCCCTGGTCATTCCCGCCGAGCAGCAACAGTCGAGTATAAACGTCTGTAAGGTTGTTAACTGGCGGATGGACAATGAAAGAGACATAGACGTACAATATTATTGCCCTTCTTCAGTGATATTTCATCGAGCAGCACGCTGATAGTCCGATCAGGGACACCTTCGATTTCCTGGTTAGCCTCGTCCAATTCGCCCATGTCCACAGGACATAGCATCTCGAGCTGGCCTCCCGAAGTCGCCCAATCTTCCATTCTGCGGGCTTTGGCGACGAAGCGCCGTGTCCTGCATAGAAACTATGATGGCTGACTTGTCTTTGATGATGGATTCGTCGGTGCCAAACGCTGAGCGCATCCACTATTCCCTTTCTAGTCGCCTGCTCATTGACAGGTTCAAGATGTTGCGTTCGGGACTTGAAGATCTTGAATTAGGTATTCTTGAATCGCTTCGCATCCGCGACGGCCGCGCTCAAGGCCGGCCAGTCGGAATTCTGGTATACATCGATGCCGATGATGAGAGCGTGTATTTGGCTTCAAGCGCGTCCGTAAGTACTAAGAGAATACGAATTATAGAGATACATTACCTGGGTTGAATCATGGACGTACTGCTGAAAGCTGTAAAGCTGTAACTTTAAGCGCTCGAGCCTCGGAGGCTGTTGGCCAACTTGCGCCAAACAGACATATTTCATTTTCAAATAAATTTACGCGTCTTTTTCTCCTGTCCTTGTACCGTAACCACCATGAGGCCTAGTTATGACCTTTTCTGCGCCGTATGCGCAAAGCACAGCGAGAGCAGGTGCTCGGGCTGTAAGGCGCGTATGTATTGTAGTACGTGGCTTTCGTGTTCTCTCTCCCTCTCCCCTGCTAATTATCCCGCCAGGCCTGAATGCCAGCGCGCCGACTGGCCGAAGCACAAGACTGTATGCCAGACTGAGAAAGGCTCCAAGTGGTACGACCGGCATCGTTTCTGTCGCGACGGGTCCAAGCACCACGGCAAGCTGGAGCTCATTACCTGGCCATCGCGAAAGGAAGAGACTGGCTGGGGACACTGCTTTGAAGATGAATCTGCCGACTTGAAGAAGAAATACGAGCAGGAATATGGCAGTAACGACGCCAAGTTCTTCAAGCATTGGCCTCAAGGATATCGCTGGACTTGCTGCGGCACGGATGGAGGGATGTCGTGGGGCTGCGACCACCATGGGACGGGCCCATCTCCGTGTACCTGTGACTTTTGCAAGTGAGTAAATTTCCTTGTTCGACCATTTGTTATCAATAATCTCATCATGATTCCAGGATGGGACGTCCGCTTCCTGATTCAATCTACAATGATGGAAGTGCCTCTCGCATGGGGTTGAACCTCAGTCGAGGACCAGACCCCCGTTCCGGAAACCGGTTAGCGGGAGCGTTTGCGGCGATGGGGAGGGAAATGTTCGGAATGGAGACGTAGACATTCCTTGTTCTTCTCGGACGCGTATGATATTCTCCAAATGTGCTCTAATTCTTGTCGTGCAACGAAGATTGATTTCTTGTTTACAAGGTCCAATCTACTGAATCCTTGGCCGTAGCGCTATCTTTCTTTCTTATCCGAGAGCGATTCCCATGGCTGTAGAAGGACGTACTGCGCCATGAGGCACATCGGTAAGTAACAAATAATCACAGGATTTGTTCAACTGGTGGACACTGACGCTTCGTCTTCACGCATGTGGCCAGGCTGGACTCGGATGTTGAAGTATCGAGGCTGCCAGTGATGAAGGCATAGAATGAGAAAGTTACTTTGCGCTTGTGTACGGCAGGCATTCCCAGAGTTTCGGTAAGCCATGAACAATCAATGAACAATACCGAACATCCATGGAGCGAAACGTTGACGCCTTAGTAGGATGAGCATCATCAAGGTCGAGCCTAGCGATGGTGAACCTCCAAAACATACATATAAGAAATCTGGGACTCTTTGTAGATTTTATGTCCACCGAACGTGTCGCGTGCTGAACGTTAACATGCTGTCTTCACGTTGACGGGAAGACAGAAACTCAGTTTTCAAACTCCGCCAGTGTTACATCTGTCACTGTCACGGGTGGGTTAATGCTCCCGCCACTCCCACAAATTGTCAGCAGTGCAGACGATGGCCGACTGGCCACTCAATACGATGTGCATAAACGAGGTCTCGAAGGCCCTCCAACATATTTTCAGCTTTGGGAACGAAAGTCAAGAAATTTTCATTCCTACGCGTGGCGCACGGAGCATTCTCTATCGCGGTGGGAGAAAGTCAAGTTTCACGATAACAATGGGAAGTAGTGGGAAACGTGTTTCCATCCTTCGCGTAACTCTCAGGCGGGGCCGAAAGTATGTGTTAGGACTTTAATCGTGTCCAGCGGTGACAGGTTTCGATCACGTGCCGCCTGGTTTCGCCCTTTGATTGGCTGGTTCGTCACACATTGTCACCTTGCTGGTTACGCCTCGTCTCGCGCGCCTTCTTCTCGACTTCTCCCATTCAGTCGCCCTCGTCATCGGCGTCAATCGCGCAGATGGCGATGTTTGAGCGTGACCGTACCGCGGTCTTTGTAGCTCGCGTACGGCTCAGCTCCTGTATTTCGACGTTCCCTGCTCAATTCCAGTCGCTCTCCACGCGTCTTTCAGCGCCGTTGGCCGTGGTGACGGCCGCACCTAAGGTTTCATCAAGCTTCACAGGTGAGATTTCTGCTTGTTCGACCACCAACCTCTTCTCTCCGTGTTTCTCTCCCTGACGACATCAGAACCGGTTTGCCTCATGTTGGCTTTTCTGGCCTCGGCCCCCACGCGCGCCAGCGATTCCTCTTTTCAGCCATCCTTCTCGACGTCGTCATCTGGGACTTCGGACACCTAGTCACACACTCGACGCCACTGCCGCTCACCAGACACTCATTCGACTCAATGGACTCTATCTGCTTGACAGGCAGCAGACTGAACATCGAGAATAGACTGGGAGACGATCGTTCGTCAAGAGTATTTGACTTGGAAGATGCTGCTGCTTGGAATTTAACTTCGGCCGAAGTTCCTGCTATTCTCTCACCTCGATGGCTCCCATCCGCGCGTCGCGACTCGCTACACCTACGGGGTACTATCCTCCGAGGTTCTATGATTCCTCCGAGCTCAGGTGAGTTCCGACTCGTATATCCGCCTCGTCTTATTAACCAATTTCTCAGTGAGCTTCCCAAAAATGATCTTCTCCGGCTCGTCTTGCATCAACGGGACAGCTGGCCGCACACTAACGACTCTGGAAAGCCTGTCCGGCTCACGTACAAGTCAGCGACTCGCAAAGAGCTCACCGCGGCGCTTCTCGACCCGAACAACCTCTTCTCAACCAGCGCGGAAGCTCCCGAGAATATTATTCCCCTGTACCTCAACAGTGTGAATGCGGACGATGCGCAGAGTGTACGTTCTACCACTCCAATTTAATCCGTGTTCTGATATTTTTCACAGGTCACGCTCTCAGCTGAAGGTCTCCCCGCTCCTTCAGGCTCTGCTGTCAACTTGACGGCCGTGGCACCGTATGTTCACGCAGCCAGTGGCGGTGGGCAAACTACGCTCGGGTTTCACGCTGTGACGGTGGAGGTGGAAGATAGGACTGGCGATAATGTCCTTCTCTCTACTTCGGACTGGGAGCTCCGATTGCCGGCGGGCAGTGGAAGCACGGCGTGCGCGTCGTTTGCTTTGATCCACAAGACGTCTTCCAGGCGCTCGGTAATGCGCTTCTGTGTCCTCCGTTTGATCATACACTGTTGAGTAAGTTCTATATTGTCTTCAGCGAGGCTGCTTTTCTCATATACTCAATGATCTTCAAGGTGTAATTTCTGTCGGGATGGACAACATCGTAGGCCCGGATCTCGAGATGGGATTCCATCATCTCCACGCCGGCATTGTTAAACACCTCTTTCGCGCTCACCCTGGCGAGGATGGAATTTCCACCTTTGCCGTCGGTACTATTGATGTGAACTTAACAAAGGCTTGAAGATGTACATTGACGCCGTAAGTTCCACATATCTGTCTCGACACCATTGACTCAGTCAAGTTCAGGTCGCAGCACCACTACCCCTCTTACTGTTTCACCCGCTCTACTCGCGCCGCCAATGCCGCCAAATGGTGTTACTCATCCCGATTGGACGATTATCCGAAACCATATTCTTTCCTCCAACTACGCCCTCGACTATCAGATACTTCTTCACACTAAGCACCACATCCTCGACGATGATGAGGACATTATTGCGAACTGGCGTATGATTACATATTTTGTCGAGTTCTACTCGACGGTCGGCATGGTGAGTTCCTTGTGCTCGACGCTTATATTTTCAACTGACGGGATGAAATCTAGGACGGTAAACGATTCCGCCAATCCCAGATTGCACTTGCGATCAATATCGGGATGCAGTCAATCCGGGCCGCCAGGAAAGGACTCCAACTTGTCGACCACTACAGCGCCGACGAAGTCGAGTTCAACACTATGTGCAGAGATCACGGCAAACACGGCAGGGAAAACCTCCTCAAGGATCTGCAACTGTTCGATACTATGCAGAAGGAAAAACAGTCGAAGAGGAAGCGCTCGCGGAAGGGGAAAGGGAAAGCCAGAAGTAACTAGGTGGTGGATTGATCCTTGCTGTACTTGTATTCGAATCTCGATGACTGTACTGTACTTATATCTGATACGCACATTTGGAATTCGACAATGTTTTTTGATTGACATGAAAAGGGATTACAGGAGTACTCCAAGAAGAGCTTCTAATAACTAGCTCAGACGCGAGAAGCGAGCAGCGCGAGCGCAGCGGCGGTAGCGCCGCTGGTCGCGTTGAACCTAATATCGGACAAGCAACATGGCTGAGGTCCATAGTCACAACCACCGACGTCGTTCCAAGAGAGGGCGCGAATGCTTGAGGAGGGTAACGTCGGGGTGGGCATCGTGTTATACCTGTGAAGGGACTTGAGGAGGGTCTTTCCCAACGTTGAGGGTGACTTCGTCCGGGGCTTAGCAGAGGCCGTCAATGCGGATAAACTCAGAGCGGGGAGGGGAGCTCAAAACCTATATACTACGTGCTTGTCAGTACGAAGGCAGTATAAGGAAATAAGAGACGACTTACTATGAAGTACGCGAAAGACGACGTAGACCTACAGGGTAAACTAAGACTAATACTGCCACAACATAGACTAATCAAAAGAACTGCTGCATACCCCAAGTCAAGTCTACATAAAAGGCGGGAGGTGAATAGCTCAGGAATGAATCTTCGCCAGTAGCTCAGTGTCGAGCTTGAGTACAAGACTAATGACGCCCCATGTAACATCGCTCAAAGTCTAGAGATTACGAGATTAGTAGGCAATCAACATTAATATAACCGGTGTGAAAGACTACCCATGAGTTGGAAGACGTCGTCCTTTGAACCGAGAGCACTCGAATAGTCCGACGTCGGCGCTCGACGAAAAAGAGGTCTAAAGTACAAAAGGTCGGTTTTCGTAATAACAGACTCGAATTTGAAAGACTCACCATGCTGGAGGGGCGCGGCGCGTCTCCACGTCGTGTGCGAGATATCACAACGATATCCTCCATGCTTCGCCGTGAGGTCGAGAACCATCCCGACCTCCCGTGCACCACTCGTGCCACGTCTGGCGGGTTCGGCACACATCGTAGGACCGTAACAACGACGTATCCTCCATGGTACGGTCACATCCCTCCAACTTCAGCCGTCCTACGCCCTCGCACTCTCGTCTAAAGCACAACATCAGTTTCTGAAGGAATTGGTCAAATTTGACCATCTCACCTTGGTATGCCAGGCCATAAACATGGGAAGAGTCATGGGCGGCGTAGGGGCTTTTGAAAGGACACTGAGGCCGTGCGTGAGCCTTGCGTGAACGTAGACACCACATCGCTTGAGGAGGGTGACAGCCAAATGATACACCTTCAGGAAGAGTACGAGTATGGTATTATGATATGGACAGGTGGGGAAGAATAGAGGGAGGATAGTCATTACGGTGTATACGAGAAGCAGCAGACCGCTTGTAGCGGAAACGAGGGTCGCGGGCAGCGTGTGGTATTGAAAGAGCTTCAAACTCCATCCTCCAAGGAACAAGAAGACAGCACCGATCATGGATAGCTGGAGAATGGGTATAATAGTCGGCACATTCCAAGTGTTAAGCGCGCCGAAGCGCAACTGGCGACGCTGCACGTAATCAAAGGTGCTCCCCGTGCGTAGTTCATGGTCGTATTCCGAAAGCCAGTGTCGAATAAATAATGAGAAGATGACAACGCCGATGCAGACGAGGAATGATATTGACCATATGAGGGAAATGGAGACATCCATCCGGCCGGGAGGAGCCAATACGGGTGCCATGAGACGGGATGCGATCTCTTCTGGGGAGAGCGGCGGCGAAGAGGATGTTGTTGCGGAGGAGAGAATGAACGCCTGCACAAGGACAGCTGCGACGGTCTTCCCTGGGTCCGGATTATGGTGATCGTTCAGGAAGCTGCCTAAGAGCCCTGCGAAGAGAGCGGTCTGGACGAAATCGGTCAGCGTCAGTCCATACGTCGAATAATGTAGACATACTGTGATGGTCTGATGATCGAGACCTTCCCTCCAGCCACGAAATAGCTCACGATCCGATGAGGTAGCCTCGTGGTTAAAGCATTCCCAAACGGTTGCTTTGGGGTCTACACCAAGGCGAACGCCGCGAGGACGCAAGGTGCGAAAATCCGTAGATGAAGTGTGAGATGAGATGGAAGCGGCACGAGTAGGGGGGAGGGATTCTGTTAGAAGTGATGAGGTCGATCAAGTTGACGATGAACAGAAAGTAACAAACGTGTTGGCCGCGGACCAGGCTCAGGAGTACGCCCGCGTGAGGCTGGCGCAGACTCACTGGTGGCAGTATGTCCTTGGGTACCGAGGTGAGAGGTGTTCGAGTCCTGTACGTCCCCGCCACCAACTGGTATTCCGTGACCAGCAAGTGTGAATGAAGAGGACAACACGTCTGCTTCAGGAGAGACGATGTCCTGTATCGGTAGAGGAGAGATACGCTCCGGTTCCGTTAACAGCGCGCCCGTTTCGCAGCCACCATGACTGAGGGATTCAGCGGTAGGCAAAATTCCGAGTATGGGGTCGTATCCGGGATCGGAGGTGTGACTGAAGTAATCCATTAGGTTTAGAGTGATTTAGGAGAGAGCTGTATTGACGAGGAGATGTGCAGTTGGATGTCACTGTCAGGAAAGAGATACCGATGCACGTTGAAGAAGCATTTCAAGGGCACCTGCCACAGGGATCAAGGACCCGTTTTGGAAATCGAACCTGAATGTTCTTGTCCTCAATCCGTCGACATAGAAGTCGCGTTTTTGTTCTTCGTCGCGTTCCGTGGAAAGAAAAAGCGGAATTTCTCCCCAGTATTGCAGTAAGCGAACATCAGCAGAGCGCACCAATACTCGACGTACACTTTATACCCGAGTCAGGAGACGCAAAGGAGACGCGTTTAGCGCACAACACCTAAATATTGAAATATTGGCAGAGAAAAGGTGAGTTGAAGCAGCAAAAACCCGCATTACTTTTTTCACTAGATCGACAGCGACTTCGGTGGAAGAACGGCTATATGAGCTTCGCTCCATGGGTCCCGTGGTCGCGCCTATTGCTAAATTGCAGCCCGGACGACGGACGTGCTATGTAGCGCGATTTTCCATTGGCCTGCCATTGTCCCGTCGACGGCGGACACGGGCGAGTTGCAGTACATAGGGGTCATATGGATTTGGTCACCCCACTTGCTCTTGACCATCATCATACCTCGTCAGCGAAATCCGACGAAGAATACACGATATACCACACTGGCAGCCGAAGAAAATCCCACATTACTTCAAAACCCGCATGAGAGCCAAACTATACCTGCAGACTAGATGGCGCACTTATACGCGGCCAATCTTCAGCGGAAACGCCTAGAGGTCTGACGACTGGTCATTCTCCAATGCGCGGGAAATTATCGATATTATTCTCTCTCAAAAATGCGTCGGGGTGCGCGAGCGCATTGCTCTAGCTGGTATGCTTCACCACCTCTGCTTCGGCCAATTCAAAAACTGATAGAAAATTAATAGCGAGGTACTTATCGCCGTGGGTCGGCGAGTGTTTCGGAGTTTTGTTACCTCAGACTACATTCATCTCATGGGTTGCCTTTGGTTTCATATTCCTTCGACAAGGTGACAGGCAGGCTCGTTACTCTCATGGACAAGACAAGGGCTCCCACAACCTGCCCGGCTCGCAACAGAAGTTTACTTCATTGCTGAGCGAGACGGGGCTCTACGTTGTATGAGCTAACAAAACAATGTACGGATGCTCTGTATGCTGTCATCTCGGTGCTCCCTCATTCTTACTCCCCGAATCTCGTCGTTCTCAGAGGATTGCCTAGAGACCTGTGTTTGAGGAGCGGTATCCATTTCCATCATATTCCAATCATATTGCTTTGCTTCGCATTCAGCCGACGGTGACGGACACGCCTAACGGTACGAGTTCCCATGGCAAATGCACTAAACGAACCAAGTTAATCCTACATTTATCAGAGGTTCCTGCTACTTGGGTACTCGTTCGTTGACTACAAGTCTCTACTGGCCAGATCATACCAGGGAGCGGCTTTCAAGGAGTTCGGGCTGAGGCTCCGCCGCTGTCCGAAATTACTCAGGGAAGTGCCGAATGCCGCCTCTAGACTAGGTGGTCTGATATGCCGACACGACGCGCTTGTCTGTGTCTTTCTGTTCGACCGCCACCTTGATCCCGACGAGCTCAGACTACAGGACTTGCAATACTCGGGAGCTCCATGGTGCATGTAACCGATATCGGGAAGTCGGCGTCACGGCCTTGGACCGGTTGCTGTTCCCCACTGCTATATATACCGTCTTCTCTTTGTTGGGGACAATCCATCGATGAGCCCAACATCACCCTCCATTTCTCCGAAAGTCCTAGCAAACGCGCCATCCTATCGTCAGATTCAGGCATCACTTGCGGATCTACGTGATGTGCCGCTTGTCTTCGCGTATCAAACGAAACGCGTAAAGTCATTGGAGAGCGACCTTTCACAGGCTGCGGAAAGCGTGAAGAAATGCGCAGAGACGACGAAGAAGGAGAGGGAGGCGCACGAGCGGATACGGGACTCGACCGCCCGTAAGCTTGCATACAAGCTGACGAGGAGGAAGGAGAAGTATGAAGAGAAAGCTAGTAGGGAGGAAAGGTATACCTCTCGAACTCCTTACTTCATAACCTGGATTTAAATTCCTTCTCGCAGAGAGTACTGTAGCGTTTCGACCGCAAATTCACATAACGGGTCACGGGGGTCTTTGAAGTGAAGCTATATATACACCATAACGGGTCACGGACCACTTTGGCCAGGCACGAGCCTCCAAATAAGGAAATTTCAGGTCCCGCCATAGGCGGGACTGTCCAAATAAGGCAATTTAAGGGTCTGTGAAGCTGTTCACTGTAACTTCAGACCATAACGGGTCACAGGCTGTGAAGTTACGGTCGAAACGCTACAGTACGTGTGCACGTTGAATCGTGAGATTTCAGAGCGACGGCGTGCAGAAGAACTAGCGCAGACTCTAAGCCAAGCTAAAACAGAGGTATCGGTTGTTGGTTTCTGAACGTGTGCGCCTACAACTAATTGGGACTCAGTTAGACGCTGCTAATCGCACCATGACGCAATACACCATTCTCAAAAGCGAGCTGTGGACCCTATACGACAGTGTGTTTGATGGGGAAGGCGGTCGGTATCTTCCCAGCCTAGCGTATTCGTGTTAATGAACTATCAATAGACAGAAGAGACTCCGAACTAAAACATCAAATCAACATCGCTGATGGGACCTATCGGCGCCTTGTCAGACAAGCTTCAGATGATACCCAAGTTGTCAGGTCTCTGCAAGAAGCAGAGAACAAGATGAAGGAGGCTCGAGAAAATGTGAACAAAGCAATCGAACTCACGAAGTGGGGTGGGTGCAATATTCCTTTTCCTATCATTGACTTATGTCGGTTATAGACATCAACAGCAACTCTGCGTAAGCTGTCCAGCCCGGTTATTGAAGACTGAATTCCCAAGCATCTTGCCAATATAGAATGAGCGACCAGATCAAGCACAATCATCTCAAAGCTGCGAATGCGGCTGGTGACAGGGCAAAATCTTTCGTACGAGATGCCCGGAATGTGTCGGCAGACGTGGGCGAAATGGGAGAGTTCACAGTACCCACCGGGTCAGTTCGAGGTTTCCCAACCTCTATATCCATACTCTAATTTACTCTTACAGACACATGCACATGGAAGTCTTCTATGTGAATCCGGTCTTCCAAGCCCCTTCTGACGAGTCGGTGAGGGAAGCTGGTCAATGTGTCGGGGCTGCTTATAAGACTGTATGAACTGTTCTAACATTACCACGGGTCGATTCTCAACTTATTTATTCTGTAGATCAAAGCGGAACTCTTGTTGGCTATGCAGCGCGCTGAACGCTCCTGTGCAGATCTTGACGAGGCGGCGAATGTCGTGAATGAGTCTCGTAGGAATCTAGAGGTACACCGACAGGGGGTGTTCGACATGGTTCTGCTCGAATCACAAAACGACGCTCTCCCATTGTATTCTAACATTAGGCAAACATGATCTGATTCAACATTAGCGCGTGGATGAGGAATACGCGATGATGGGAAACTGAACGCAAGCCATATCCATGTGATCACCCGCCGAGTCTCGGCGTATCATCCGCGTATGGCTCATATATAAGTATGCCGGGTTGATAGCCACATTCACGATGACTTTTCCTATTTCACCGCCATCAGCGACCGCCGGGGATCGGTTATCTGAGAGGATCCTGGAAAATGCTTCTGCGTATATGCGCATTCAAGCGTCGTTGGCTGAACTACGGCATGTACCGACGGTGCTCCAGACGCAATCCCAAAAGTTGAAGACATTGGAGAAGGAGCTTTCGAGGACTATTGCAGATGTGAGACAATCGGATGAGGCGACGAGGAAGCAGAGAGAAGAGCATGAGCAGATGCGGGATGCGACAGCGCGGAAACTGGCGTATAAGTTAGCGGGGAAGAAAGAGAAGTTTGAGGAGATTGCGAGTAAGGAAGAACGGTGCGTGAATCGCCGGTATATGGGCAACCCATCTGAGTTTAGGTGCTGGATTATAGAGACTACGTCGATGCGTTAAATCGACAGGTTGTTGCACGTCGTCGACAAGAAGAATTAGAGATGGATATAGCGAAGGCGAAGGCGGAGGTATGTGGGATACGTTTCGGCGTCGTCGGGCTCTGACGGTCAATCAGCATAATGAACTGACAGGAAAGATGAACAGTTATGATATACTCAAGGACGACCTATGGAATTTGTGCGAGAGTGTTTTCGAGGGTCAGAATGGTATGTGGTTCTGTGACGTTAAAGAACGTTATTACTGATGGATACTGCTGACTGTTCACTGTAGATCCTCAAGATACAGAATTGAAGGAACAATTGTTTCACGCCGAAGTCACGCAAGAGCTATTTACGCGTCAAGATGCAAACGATCGTCATGTTGTCACTATACTACAGCAGGCAGAGGACAAGATGAAAGTGTGTCATGCAAAGATTATGAAGGAAGTCTTTGAGCAGACACGAGGAGGTGAGCTGTACATCACTTGACCAGAGTGCAGCGGATGTTTGAACAAACATTAGATGTCTACGGAAGCTCTGCGTACGTAGTTCCTTTTGGTCGCCGTTTGAAGACGGGTTCTGAGGAGCCGTTCTTCTTACCAGAAAGAGTGACAAGGCCAAGCGCAACAATCTTCGAGAAGCTAGGGAGTTAGGGGATGAGGCGATAACCCTCGTCCGCGCTGCGCAAAATGCGACAGCGGAGGTGCAAGATATCGGCGAGTTCGTCGTACCGCAAGTGTACGTCACAGACAACGCGTTAGGCTTAAAGAAATACTTACACTCCGGTCAGGAGCGTTCGACTGGAAGCTTTCTTCCTCCAAACAGTTTTCGAAATACCGTTCAGGAGCGCAATGGAAGAATCCGGGGAGCAAGTCATTGTGGCGCACAAACAAGTAAGCCTGATATCGCCATTAGCTTTAGACATCAAGTCTGAATGTTCGATTTAGCTCAAAGAAGAACTCATGGGCGCACTACGGCGAGCAGAACGCTCACGTGCGGACCTTGTGGTGGCTATTGAGGTGGTGAACGAGTGTCGCGCCAATGTAACGGCTTATCGCAGAGGGCGTTTTGATTCGGTACTATCACATGGACTGGAGAAGACTTCAGAATCAGAGGCTCTTCCTGTATATGTCTCCTGAATATCAATCTCATGGTTGGTATCGAAAATGTCTTGACCTTTATGAGAGTTCATACACTGGAGGGTAGGCCGGTGTAACAGTGGAGTACCTGTCTTGTCATTATTCATAAGACCGCGTTGTCGGTACTACTGGCCGTCCCATTTTGTTGGTCCTTGGGGGTCCCAGAATCACTCACGTTAATGTCACCTGGTCACACTGGCTCTTGCAACCTGCCATCATGCATCATGACCTTCCTTTGCTTCAACAACGTCCCCATTGAATTTATCCCATAACGCCTTCGTCGTAAGCGATCCAGCACAGAAGCGGATTTGCGTGGCCACGCTCGACGCGCAGAGCCCCTGCGTCCAGTAGGACATCATACAACGAGCCCGCTCTCTCTAGGTCAAGGACAGCAGCGTCCCCACACCGATAGTCGAGGAAATATGACGTGTCGCATGCGCGGCCGGGGCGCGTATAGGCCATCATATCTGAGACCGTATCACCGCCGACGCGAAACTTTCGCGTTAACTCAATCGCGCTTCTCTGAGCAGTATCTTCACACGTGAGTCTTCTCAGTAACATAATGTGTTAGGACTTTAATCGTGTCCAGCGGTGACCGGTTTCGATCACGTGCCGCCTGGTTTCGCCCTGTGATTGGCTGGTTCGTCACACATTGTCACCTTGCTGGTTACGCCTCGTCTCGCGCGCCTTCTTCTCGACTTCTCCCATTCAGTCGCCCTCGTCATCGGTGTCAATCGCGCAGATGGCGATGTTTGAGCGTGACCGTACCGCGGTCTTTGTAGCTCGCGTACGGCTCAGCTCCTGTATTTCGACGTTCCCTGCTTAATTCCAGTCGCTCTCCACGCGTCTTTCAGCGCCATTGGCCGCGGTGACCGCCGCACCTAAGGTTTCATCAAGCTTCACAGGTGAGATTTCTGCTTCTTCGACCACCAACCTTTTCTCTCCGTGTTTCTCTCCCTGACGACATCAGAACCGGTTTGCCTCATGTTGGCTTTTCTGGCCTCGGCCCCCACGCGCGCCAGCGATTCCTCTTTTCAGCCATCCTTCTCGACGTCGTCATCTGGGACTTCGGACACCTAGTCACACACTCGACGCCACTGCCGCTCACCAGACACTCATTCGACTCAATGGACTCTATCTGCTTGACAGGCAGCAGACTGAACATCGAGAATAGACTGGGAGACGATCGTTCGTCAAGAGTATTTGACTTGGAAGATGCCGCTGCTTGGAATTTAACTTCGGCCGAAGTTCCTGCTATTCTCTAACCTCGATGGCTCCCATCCGCGCGTCACGACTCGCTACACCTACGGGGTACTATCCTCCGAGGTTCTATGATTCCTCCGAGCTCAGGTGAGTTCAGACTCGTATATCCGCCTCGTCTTATTAACCAATTTCTCAGTGAGCTTCCCAAAAATGATCTTCTCCGGCTCGTCTTGCATCAACGGGACAGCTGGCCGCACACTAACGACTCTGGAAAGCCTGTCCGGCTCACGTACAAGTCAGCGACTCGCAAAGAGCTCACCGCGGCGCTTCTCGACCCGAACAACCTCTTCTCAACCAGCGCGGAAGCTCCCGAGAATATTATTCCCCTGTACCTCAACAGTGTGAATGCGGACGATGCGCAGAGTGTACGTTCTACCACTCAAATTTAATCCGTGTTCTGATATTTTTCACAGGTCACGCTCTCAGCTGAAGGTCTCCCCGCTCCTTCGGGCTCTGCTGTCAACTTGACAGCCGTGGCACCATATGTTCACGCAGCTTCTGGCGGTGGGCAAACTACGCTAGGGTTTCACGCTGTGACGGTGGGGTGGAAGATAGGACTGGCGATAATGTCCTTCTCTCTACTTCCGATTGGGAGCTCCCGATTGCCGGCGGGCAGTGGAAGCACGGCGTGCGCGTCGTTTGCTTTGATCCACAAGACGTCTTCCAGGCGCTCGGTAATGCGCTTCTGTGTCCTCCGTTTGATCATACACTGTTGAGTAAGTTCTATATTTTCTTCAGCGAGGCTGCTTTTCTCATATACTCAATCTTCAAGGTGTAATCTCTGTCGGGATTGACAACATCGTAGGCCCGGATCTCGAGATGGGATTCCATCATCTCCACGCCGGCATTGTTAAACACCTCTTTCGCGTTCACCCTGGCGAAGATGGAATTTCCACCTTTGCCGTCGGTACTATTGACGTGAACTTAACGAACGGCTTGAAGATTTACATTGACACCGTAAGTTCCATATATCTGTCTCGACACCATTGACTCAGTCAAGTTCAGGTCGCAGCACCACCTCTTACTGTTTCACCCGCTCTACTCGCGCCGCCAATGCCGCCAAATGGTGTTACTCATCCCGATTGGACGATTATCCGAAACCATATTCTTTCCTCCAACTACGCCCTCGACTATCAGATACTTCTTCACACTAAGCACCACGTCCTCGACGATGATGAGGACATTATTGCGAACTGGCGTATGATTACATATTTTGTCGAGTTCTACTCGACGGTCGGCATGGTGAGTTCCTTGTGCTCGACGCTTATATTTTCAACTGACGGGATGAAATCTAGGACGGTAAACGATTCCGCCAATCCAGATTGCACTTGCGATCAATATCGGGATGCAGTCAATCCGGGCCGCCAGGAAAGGACTCCAACTTGTCGACCACTACAGCGCCGACGAAGTCGAGTTCAACACTATGTGCAGAGATCACGGCAAACACGGCAGGGAAAACCTCCTCAAGGATCTGCAACTGTTCGATACTATGCAGAAGGAAAAACAGTCGAAGAGGAAGCGCTCGCGGAAGGGAAAGGGAAAGCCAGAAGTAACTAGGTGGTGGATTGATCCTTGCTGTACTTGTATTCGAATCTCGATGACTGTACTGTACTTATATCTGATACGCACATTTGGAATTCGACAATGTTTTTTGATTGACATGAAAAGGGATTACAGGAGTACTCCAAGAAGAGCTTCTAATAACTAGCTCAGACGCGAGAAGCGAGCAGCGCGAGCGCAGCGGCGGTAGCGCCGCTGGTCGCGTTGAACCTAATATCGGACAAGCAACATGGCTGAGGTCCATAGTCACAACCACCGACGTCGTTCCAAGAGAGGGCGCGAATGCTTGAGGAGGGTAACGTCGGGGTGGGCATCGTGTTATACCTGTGAAGGGACTTGAGGAGGGTCTTTCCCAACGTTGAGGGTGACTTCGTCCGGGGCTTAGCAGAGGCCGTCAATGCGGATAAACTCAGAGCGGGGAGGGGAGCTCAAAACCTATATACGTGCTTGTCAGTACGAAGGCAGTATAAGGAAATAAGAGACGACTTACTATGAAGTACGCGAAAGACGACGTAGACCTACAGGGTAAACTAAGACTAATACTGCCACAACATAGACTAATCAAAAGAACTGCTGCATACCCCCAAGTCAAGTCTACATAAAAGGCGGGAGGTGAATAGCTCAGGAATGAATCTTCGCCAGTAGCTCAGTGTCGAGCTTGAGTACAAGACTAATGACGCCCCATGTAACATCGCTCAAAGTCTAGAGATTACGAGATTAGTAGGCAATCAACATTAATATAACCGGTGTGAAAGACTACCCATGAGTTGGAAGACGTCGTCCTTTGAACCGAGAGCACTCGAATAGTCCGACGTCGGCGCTCGACGAAAAAGAGGTCTAAAGTACAAAAGGTCGGTTTTCGTAATAACAGACTCGAATTTGAAAGACTCACCATGCGGAGGGGCGCGGCGCGTCTCCACGTCCATCAGGAAAAGGGGTATGGGGCTCAGGATAACCATGGTGTGCCATAGCTGACTCTAGCTGACCAGGAGACAGGAAATCATACAGGTTATGAAGCTGACTCTGAGAAAGGTTCAGACCTGCAGCCTAACTCAAGTCACTCAGAGGTTGGCTCTGGCATGACTGGGGAGCACTCGGACATACTCAAATACACCTCAAGAAAACTCAATCTCAAGGAAATCCCCCTAGTCCACTACACTTCTGATGGAAATCATCATCAATTCTCGAGAATGCCAGATGAGTAATGGTTCCCTTCAATTTTCACGATAGCTGTACAACATACATTTGGTCTACCAGAACATAAAACAGATACAACAGTGGTGGCTATGTAGAGAAATGCTTTATAAGCCCCATACATTAGTTCCCGTCGTCGTCGGTACTCAGAGGTGGAAGTCGACGACGGCATAGCTCGCAGTCATCCATAGACCATCGTTCTTGTCGCGCTGGCTCGTCCTCGACGGTGTCGTGATTGGTCGTACTGTCGTCGCCGTGCTTGGTCATTATTGTGGGCGCTCGTAGTCGTCATGATTCGCAATCGTCGTCGTCCTGGCTTGAAGTTGTTGTTCAGGTGGTCCGCGCTGCAAATCGTCAGTGCGGGTTGACTCAAGATGGTACGGGCAATATGATGCCATCAGGTCCGCCCACTATGGCGATAGACGTGAGTACTGGTAAGAGGACAAGTCAGGATGATTGGAGTTGAAGGATAAATGATAACATACACGCGATGCTGACGTGGCGGCGTGTGCCGTCAGTATGGGCGAATGAGAGGATGCGGACGGGGCTTACGGTAATTGTCAGTGACGGTGGCTGTGGTGCTAGATGTTGTTGAGTTGTGGCTGTCGTCACTGCGCGTCCTTTGCCGTGGTTGAAATGAGAGGCAAAGGGATGAGGGGATTGATTGAAAGAAAAGGCAACACGCACGTGGTGCTGAGGTGGCCTGAGAGTAGCGTCGTTGAGAAGCCCTCTTGCCGTAAAAAGACCTACTCCTTTGGATAGAAAATTAAGACAGCGTGAGAGACAGTAGGGAAAGAGCGCACGATATTGCCTGCAAGCACAGGGCCTTGCGTCTACTCGTCGTGCTCTTGCTCTGGTTGAGCTAGCCTGTGGTACGTAGCGGGTCGGGACGGCTTGACACAAACTTGCGCGTCGAGGGTGCAATGCTTGAAGGTGGTGCCTACGTTGGCAGGGCTTATATGCGTGCGTCGTGCTGGGAAGTCAGAGCTATGATTGAGGTCGGTGTCCTGGTTTTCACAGCGTGATTGGGGCAGATACTGATGGTGGTGGCGGATTGGAAACAAGTAAGTGACTTGATCGAGAAAGAAAAAATCAACACGCACGTGTCGCCGACATGGCCGCTGACTTGGCTAGAGCAACACATTCGGAGGTGGAATGGGTGACAGCAGGGACTGACACCTAGCGATACCTAGCTGGTGTGGACCTGTTAGAGAACTCAACCAGAAATCAAGACAGAAAAATGAGAGGGAACGCAGCCCGCCTGCAGACGGTGCAGCGTCTATGCCTCCGGCTCTCGCTCTGGCAGAGCCCACTTGTGGGATGCAGCGGGGCAAGGCACTCCTTGACGCCGACTTTTCTCAAGTCGACGGGGCCAAAATCATGTAAGTGTAGCCTGTTCTGACAGGGCTTACGCGTAGGCAGAGTCATCCAGCGAGCACCGGGAACGAAAATAGAGGCAGAGGCAACAAGGAAGGGTTGGGATAGACGTCCGTGCCGATCGTGGTGGTAGTTAAAGAGAGAGAGAGACGACTCCGAACAGTGGTTGATCACTGCTCGGATCGCCGTCCCGTCATCCGACCATCGTTCAATCGTGTCGCTGGCGTCGAACGCTAGCACAAAGCGGCCTAGAAATAGAAGGGGAAGAACCAAGTAAACCTACTTCACATTTGTATAAATGCGGCCGAGCTCGACGTACCGCATATAGTGTCTTGAGACAGCGTTAATGCTACTAAGTGCAAGTATCATCTTCATATAGGCCAAAAAAATAGGCAAAAAATAAAATGTCCGAACTTGTGTCGGGAATGCATCCCGCAATGTTTTAAGATATCAACTGTCTTCGTTATCGCGCTGGAGCTCGACCAAGTCGCCAAAAACAGCCCGGTCCGATCATCCGAGGGGTGATCGCACCAGCATTTTTGTCCTCAAGGTCTCATTCTTACCACCACCGCTTGGGCCTCATACGCGACCGTCTCTCCACAGCGACCTAATCTTGTTGTCGTCGCATCTGGAGCTGTCAGACCGTTCGAAGTGCGTCACGAATGACGATCCTGTGATGCCCCGTCTCCGCACTCATGGAGCCTTTTGGAGGCAGCAAGTGCCAACGCAGCGATGGCAACTTCCATGGACGACATAGGACCGATTCAAGGATGAGAGGCGACATGTGAGAGTGTGCAGACTGGGCTGCTGCTTGGTCTGCATTGACAAGTACGTTCATTCTTTCTGCCTGGATCGACATGTTATTAATTTTTTCGTGATTCAGCTTCATGCATCATTTTCGCCTCTTTCTTTGCTGCGGTATGATCAGGCTCCCACCGCTCCCCCACCAGGGCATCCTTCCCGACGACGAACGCGGTTCCTCTTCAACAACGCGCTCGTCGTCGCCCACTCGCGACCATAGCTTTCCTGCGACGAACTGCGCTCACCTGACGACTCGCTAAACTCACGATATCCGTCGCTCTATGCGCGAAGACAAGCGGCGACGGTTTGACTGCACTCTCAACTCAATCATCCTGCGTGATATCCGCCGCCGCCGATCTCGCTTGCTCCCCGACAACCGATGGCCAATACGCCCATGCGCATCACGTCGAGTACGTGCTCAGCTTGTCTCACTTTTTTCTCTCGCTCACGATCGACAGTGTCCATCAACCCTTCTAACGGCACGTTCATCACCAAGGTCGACAAGGCACACCGGATCTACTCTCGTCGGCCGCAAGGTCATGGAGGCTGCTGCCAAGTTCAACCTCAAGGATGTCACCCCGGAGCCTGGCAGCAAGATCCCCCTCATCATCTTTAACGATTGCGATCTCGAACAAGCCGTCAGCTGGGCCGCTCACGGTATCTTGTACGTTGTCCGCGTTTGCTCCTCGATCTTGTCTAACTCTTTTCTATAGCTGGAACCACGGACAGGCTTGCTGCGCCGGTTCGCGTATCTTCGTGCAGTCCGGCATCTACGACGAGTTCCTCAAGCGCTTCACCGAATGCACCAAGAACATCAAAGTGGGCGACCCCTTTGCTGAGGGCATCGACCAGGGCCCGCAGGTCTCCCAGCAGCAATACGACCGCGTTATGGGCTACATCCAGTCCGGCAAGGAGCAGGGTGCTACCGTCCACCATGGAGGCGAGCGCCACGGAAACGAGGGCTACTTGATTCTCACCCATCATCTTCACCAACACCACCCCGGACATGAAGATCTTTGGCTCCGTCGGTGTTGTTATCAAATTTGAGGATGAGGAGGATGTGATGAGACAGGCCAACGACACCGGTGTGTATCATTTCCCTAGCATCCTTTCTCTCCAATCCCGACGACTTCGTAGTCTACGGTCTCGCCGCCGCAGTGTTCTCGCAGAACATCAACTGCGCACTCGAGACTGCAAGGCCGGGACTGCCTGGGTCAACTGCGCGAACCAGCTCCACGCGAATGTTCCTTTCGGTGACTTACAGAGCGGTATCGGACGGGAGCTGGGCACGTACACACTGCACAAGTAAGCTGATCATTTTCTTCCTTAATCATCAATGATAGTACTGACGCGATTCTCTTTTCTAGCTACACCCAAGGCTGCGCCCGTCAACTTGGGCCACTGTATTTAAAGGAGTACTAAGCATGAACATCGAGAAAACCTTTAACATTATGTATGGAGATTGTAATGTACATAATGCAAAGTTGGAGGCTTGGGTGGGGTTATGTGCTTGCCGTGGCTGACTCGGGATAGAATGTGAGTCATTTCAAGCAACCTGAGTTTACCTTCATGCAACTCAATACAACAGCTCTACAGTGGGAAGCCCAAATCACTCAGACATAACTCACGCAGGCTCTGGAGAATGCAGTCTGCACATAGTCAGTCCAGGTTGACCCAGAGCAGCTCTGATCTGCTCTGGTGCTCTGGGAGGACTTGACCATTGGGGAGTTCTCTTGAGTTATCCTGAGTCCCATGGTCGTTTCCTGATGTCGTGTGCGAGATATCACAACGATATCCTCCATGCTTCGCCGTGAGGTCGAGAACCATCCCGACCTCCCGTGCACCACTCGTGCCACGTCTGGCGGGTTCGGCACACATCGTAGGACCGTAACAACGACGTATCCTCCATGGTACGGTCACATCCCTCCAACTTCAGCCGTCCTACGCCCTCGCACTCTCGTCTAAAGCACAACATCAGTTTCTGAAGGAATTGGTCAAATTTGACCATCTCACCTTGGTACAGTGACAACGTTGCTAGCGACATCATCGCCAGGGACACATAGTCCTGTGGTCGTCATCCCTCGAAGCCAGGGGTGTCTCACAGTCCCAACGTCGCGCTCTACATCATGCCGGAATGAACGTTGGCGGCTCCGTAGTCGTACACGGCAAGTACAGATAGTGAGGCACATTGGGAAAAGGACCCGTTGTCGTTGACTCCAAAGATGTCTGGAGAATGTAGTTAGTAGAAGGAAATTCATTTAACTCCGGGAAACTTCTCAGAAATGAATAAACATCTCGCGCGCCTGCGCTCTTTAGCCAATCCCCATTTCTGGAGGTAGGCTCAAGGTCGGCCCGCCAGTCAACAGCTGTGGGTGCTGGCTAAAGCGAGCGGCCGCGCGAGATAAAGGAAGGGGATACATCAGGAAAAGGGGTATGGGGCTCAGGATAACCATGGTGTGCCATAGCTGACTCTAGCTGACCAGGAGACAGGAAATCATACAGGTTATGAAGCTGACTCTGAGAAAGGTTCAGACCTGCAGCCTAACTCAAGTCACTCAGAGGTTGGCTCTGGCATGACTGGGGAGCACTTGGACATACTCAAATACACCTCAAGAAAACTCAATCTCAAGGAAATCCCCCTAGTCCACTACACTTCTGATGGAAATCATCATCAATTCTCGAGAATGCCAGATGAGTAATGGTTCCCTTCAATTTTCACGATAGCTGTACAACATACATTTGGTCTACCAGAACATAAAACAGATACAACAGTGGTGGCTATGTAGAGAAATGCTTTATAAGCCCCATACATTAGTTCCCGTCGTCGTCGGTACTCAGAGGTGGAAGTCGACGACGGCATAGCTCGCAGTCATCCATAGACCATCGTTCTTGTCGCGCTGGCTCGTCCTCGACGGTGTCGTGATTGGTCGTACTGTCGTCGCCGTGCTTGGTCATTATTGTGGGCGCTCGTAGTCGTCATGATTCGCAATCGTCGTCGTCCTGGCTTGAAGTTGTTGTTCAGGTGGTCCGCGCTGCAAATCGTCAGTGCGGGTTGACTCAAGATGGTACGGGCAATATGATGCCATCAGGTCCGCCCACTATGGCGATAGACGTGAGTACTGGTAAGAGGACAAGTCAGGATGATTGGAGTTGAAGGATAAATGATAACATACACGCGATGCTGACGTGGCGGCGTGTGCCGTCAGTATGGGCGAATGAGAGGATGCGGACGGGGCTTACGGTAATTGTCAGTGACGGTGGCTGTGGTGCTAGATGTTGTTGAGTTGTGGCTGTCGTCACTGCGCGTCCTTTGCCGTGGTTGAAATGAGAGGCAAAGGGATGAGGGGATTGATTGAAAGAAAAGGCAACACGCACGTGGTGCTGAGGTGGCCTGAGAGTAGCGTCGTTGAGAAGCCCTCTTGCCGTAAAAAGACCTACTCCTTTGGATAGAAAATTAAGACAGCGTGAGAGACAGTAGGGAAAGAGCGCACGATATTGCCTGCAAGCACAGGGCCTTGCGTCTACTCGTCGTGCTCTTGCTCTGGTTGAGCTAGCCTGTGGTACGTAGCGGGGTCGGGACGGCTTGACACAAACTTGCGCGTCGAGGGTGCAATGCTTGAAGGTGGTGCCTACGTTGGCAGGGCTTATATGCGTGCGTCGTGCTGGGAAGTCAGAGCTATGATTGAGGTCGGTGTCCTGGTTTTCACAGCGTGATTGGGGCAGATACTGATGGTGGTGGCGGATTGGAAACAAGTAAGTGACTTGATCGAGAAAGAAAAAATCAACACGCACGTGTCGCCGACATGGCCGCTGACTTGGCTAGAGCAACACATTCGGAGGTGGAATGGGTGACAGCAGGGACTGACACCTAGCGATACCTAGCTGGTGTGGACCTGTTAGAGAACTCAACCAGAAATCAAGACAGAAAAATGAGAGGGAACGCAGCCCGCCTGCAGACGGTGCAGCGTCTATGCCTCCGGCTCTCGCTCTGGCAGAGCCCACTTGTGGGATGCAGCGGGGCAAGGCACTCCTTGACGCCGACTTTTCTCAAGTCGACGGGGCCAAAATCATGTAAGTGTAGCCTGTTCTGACAGGGCTTACGCGTAGGCAGAGTCATCCAGCGAGCACCGGGAACGAAAATAGAGGGCAGAGGCAACAAGGAAGGGTTGGGATAGACGTCCGTGCCGATCGTGGTGGTAGTTAAAGAGAGAGAGAGACGACTCCGAACAGTGGTTGATCACTGCTCGGATCGCCGTCCCGTCATCCGACCATCGTTCAATCGTGTCGCTGGCGTCGAACGCTAGCACAAAGCGGCCTAGAAATAGAAGGGGAAGAACCAAGTAAACCTACTTCACATTTGTATAAATGCGGCCGAGCTCGACGTACCGCATATAGTGTCTTGAGACAGCGTTAATGCTACTAAGTGCAAGTATCATCTTCATATAGGCCAAAAAAATAGGCAAAAAATAAAATGTCCGAACTTGTGTCGGGAATGCATCCCGCAATGTTTTAAGATATCAACTGTCTTCGTTATCGCGCTGGAGCTCGACCAAGTCGCCAAAAACAGCCCGGTCCGATCATCCGAGGGGTGATCGCACCAGCATTTTTGTCCTCAAGGTCTCATTCTTACCACCACCGCTTGGGCCTCATACGCGACCGTCTCTCCACAGCGACCTAATCTTGTTGTCGTCGCATCTGGAGCTGTCAGACCGTTCGAAGTGCGTCACGAATGACGATCCTGTGATGCCCCGTCTCCGCACTCATGGAGCCTTTTGGAGGCAGCAAGTGCCAACGCAGCGATGGCAACTTCCATGGACGACATAGGACCGATTCAAGGATGAGAGGCGACATGTGAGAGTGTGCAGACTGGGCTGCTGCTTGGTCTGCATTGACAAGTACGTTCATTCTTTCTGCCTGGATCGACATGTTATTAATTTTTTCGTGATTCAGCTTCATGCATCATTTTCGCCTCTTTCTTTGCTGCGGTATGATCAGGCTCCCACCGCTCCCCCACCAGGGCATCCTTCCCGACGACGAACGCGGTTCCTCTTCAACAACGCGCTCGTCGTCGCCCACTCGCGACCATAGCTTTCCTGCGACGAACTGCGCTCACCTGACGACTCGCTAAACTCACGATATCCGTCGCTCTATGCGCGAAGACAAGCGGCGACGGTTTGACTGCACTCTCAACTCAATCATCCTGCGTGATATCCGCCGCCGCCGATCTCGCTTGCTCCCCGACAACCGATGGCCAATACGCCCATGCGCATCACGTCGAGTACGTGCTCAGCTTGTCTCACTTTTTTCTCTCGCTCACGATCGACAGTGTCCATCAACCCTTCTAACGGCACGTTCATCACCAAGGTCGACAAGGCACACCGGATCTACTCTCGTCGGCCGCAAGGTCATGGAGGCTGCTGCCAAGTTCAACCTCAAGGATGTCACCCCGGAGCCTGGCAGCAAGATCCCCCTCATCATCTTTAACGATTGCGATCTCGAACAAGCCGTCAGCTGGGCCGCTCACGGTATCTTGTACGTTGTCCGCGTTTGCTCCTCGATCTTGTCTAACTCTTTTCTATAGCTGGAACCACGGACAGGCTTGCTGCGCCGGTTCGCGTATCTTCGTGCAGTCCGGCATCTACGACGAGTTCCTCAAGCGCTTCACCGAATGCACCAAGAACATCAAAGTGGGCGACCCCTTTGCTGAGGGCATCGACCAGGGCCCGCAGGTCTCCCAGCAGCAATACGACCGCGTTATGGGCTACATCCAGTCCGGCAAGGAGCAGGGTGCTACCGTCCACCATGGAGGCGAGCGCCACGGAAACGAGGGCTACTTGATTCTCACCCATCATCTTCACCAACACCACCCCGGACATGAAGATCTTTGGCTCCGTCGGTGTTGTTATCAAATTTGAGGATGAGGAGGATGTGATGAGACAGGCCAACGACACCGGTGTGTATCATTTCCCTAGCATCCTTTCTCTCCAATCCCGACGACTTCGTAGTCTACGGTCTCGCCGCCGCAGTGTTCTCGCAGAACATCAACTGCGCACTCGAGACTGCAAGGCCGGGACTGCCTGGGTCAACTGCGCGAACCAGCTCCACGCGAATGTTCCTTTCGGTGACTTACAGAGCGGTATCGGACGGGAGCTGGGCACGTACACACTGCACAAGTAAGCTGATCATTTTCTTCCTTAATCATCAATGATAGTACTGACGCGATTCTCTTTTCTAGCTACACCCAAGGCTGCGCCCGTCAACTTGGGCCACTGTATTTAAAGGAGTACTAAGCATGAACATCGAGAAAACCTTTAACATTATGTATGGAGATTGTAATGTACATAATGCAAAGTTGGAGGCTTGGGTGGGGTTATGTGCTTGCCGTGGCTGACTCGGGATAGAATGTGAGTCATTTCAAGCAACCTGAGTTTACCTTCATGCAACTCAATACAACAGCTCTACAGTGGGAAGCCCAAATCACTCAGACATAACTCACGCAGGCTCTGGAGAATGCAGTCTGCACATAGTCAGTCCAGGTTGACCCAGAGCAGCTCTGATCTGCTCTGGTGCTCTGGGAGGACTTGACCATTGGGGAGTTCTCTTGAGTTATCCTGAGTCCCATGGTCGTTTCCTGATGAAACCGCATCAGCAGAATACCCTTGCACGTCGCGAACAAGAGTACATGCAGCTGAAACGACGCGCCCTCATATGGGATGCGGTCATTTGGCTCCTTTCCTCTTCCCAAAACGCCCTTACAATCGACACCGCCCTCCGCTCCATCTTCTCGCTCAAATACGTCCCCCGAAAGATGACCTCGGTCCTTTCCACCAAAGTCCCTGGACTGCTCTATTCCAAGCTTTCCTTGGACATTTCCTCTGAGGAACTGTATTCAATGAAAGACCTTGTCCCTGCAATCCAGATGAGAGACATCTTAGGACGGAACCTCGATTTGATGATGAGCTATCTTCATTTGTGGAAGTGTATCTCTCTGGATGGTGTCGGGTCCCCGTATCAACTGTCTTTGATGACAGGGGGCTTGCCTCAGGTACCAAGAAAGCTGTATCCTGAGCTAATGACTGCCTGGAAAGCATTGAGAATAGAGTGTCGTTCGCTCTCTCAGGTATCTGCACGGCAGTGGCCGATTGAAAGTCTTGCAGTTGCGGTGGCGACGGAAGCTATCTATTTCTCGTTATATAAGACTTCCGACAAGGCCGCCTCTCAGATGGGAATCGTCAGTCGTGCCAATCATCCGCTCCGGGAGATAGAGCACATATTGGAGTGGCATCTAAAGTCTGTGTTACCAAATGATACATACTTGCACCAGGATGTTCTCGTCCTCCTTCTGGACTCCCTTGCACATGTGCTGTTTGCTTTTGACTCTGCTGTACTGCGGCAGGATGCACTACCAACTCTTGATTTACTGCAGAAGCTGTTACGTGGCTTGGAGCCACACCAGTTCCAGGTGTTTTCACCGTTGCATGCATGTTTCGTCATGTATAGTGGGAGTCCAGAAGAGAGACATGGGGCCTTAGAGCAGAGAATAAACCAAAAACCAGAGACTCATCTTCTGCTCGGAGCTGGACACAGTTATCTCCAACTCGTCGATACTGTTGGGAAGCTGTTTGAAGTTGCCACAAACCAAGGCTCGGATTCCCTTCTCACTCAGATCTGCTGCTCTCTGTACAAGTTCACCTATACAGTTGGGGAGTTGCGTAGCCCTGTGGAACGGGTTCTGTCCAGCACGCTACCGGGACGATACGCGGATGATCTTATCGAAGTTATCCGCCTTGACATGCAGCCCGGTAGCAGTACGTTCGAATATTGGACTCGACACCCTCTTTGGGTCACTCGGCTTCTCTGTACGTTTTATCAAAAGCCTGGATTTTCAACCACAAACAAGAAGAAGGTTCATAAAATCCTAGAGGTCATGTTGGGTGCGGCTTGGTCCGATGAAATAACAGAAGCTCTCATTCCGAGCATTCTGTATTTCATTCGTACCCAGCTTCAGACTCGAGATATCGAGGATACAACAGCCAGCCTTTGTGCAATGTTGATTGCAGCCCTCACTCACAGTATCACCGATGTGGCGTACCGACCTATATTGCATTCTTTTATTGCTATCCGTCTGTTCGAAGATGTAGCAACAGCTCTCGTGGCGCTTCGAAACCCTAGCACCATCGACCAACTGAAGGACTGTCTGGATCAATGGGAAACATATCTTCGACTTGAACATGGTCATACACAGCTAGAATTTGACGCATACACTTACCTGCACATCCGTTTCCCAAGAGTACAAGAACAGTAGTATGACTTGACACTAATTTATATCCACATGTCGCGAACTACGGGTCGTAATGGAAGGTATGACCATTAATTCTCGAAAGATAAGACAAAAAAAGCATCATCTTCTCGTAAAAAATTGTTTGCAACATGATCCGGTTTGTGAATGAGCCCCCCGAACTTGGTTGTTCCTAATAAGAGATCAAAGATGCAAATGCCCGAAGGGCCTATGGACTGCGAAAGGCGAATCCGATTCACATTCCTAACCGCCGTCCGATGCGATTGACTTGCATCGCACATCGTCTGATCTATCAGGGCGGTATGAAGGAACCTGCATACGGTATGTAGCACATCATGGACAGTGACTCCTGCCGACGGTTGTCTAGCATTCACCATGATGTCCCATGTAAACGATTCCGAGATTATAAACAGACGCGGGACCTTTGGAGCCGTCGCGGGCTGAAGCCGAGCATTCGGAAGGCTAATGGGAATTTCTCGATTCGGAGTCGCGTATTTCGCATCTTCGTATGAGTATCTGACATCCCAACGGAAACGACGTTGGGCGGAAAACGGAAAGGCAATGAGCGGGTTCACGGTGATAGGTCCCAATGACATGGCAAGCCTGGGTGGAAGCATAGGTCCCACTGAGAGACTATCAGACGTCTGGGCACCTTCGTTGAATAGATGCACGTACTATCAGGGCCAGGGACCCATGGGCCCATAAGAATAATGCTGAACTCTCGAAATTCTTCCGGCTTGCCCGTCGGTCGGGGAAGCGGAGGAGGACGGTTCGCCTCTTCCGCTCTACAAGCCTCTTCCGCTGCTCGACGGGCTTCCTCGCCTGCCAGACGTTGAGTGCGGAGTTTCGCTGCGATCTGAAAAGTAAACGCTTCAAGCTCCTCGGCGTTCGACATGGACGGTAGATAGAACCCTGGGGTGGGTCCATGACTCGGCACTACTAGCTCAGAGACGTCGCGGATAGGGTGATTGGGATGTGCTTGTTCATGGATGCGTATGCGAGGGCCAGACGGTGGGTGAACCGTAAACCGTGATGGTATAGGACGCGGGGGGCCCGGCCTAAGAATGGAACGAAGTGGTTTTTCGGGTTGAAAATCAGAGGATTGGCCGTTTTCGTTAGGGTCCATGCAAATTTAACGCTGTAGACGGAGTACAGCTTGTAATCTGTAAAGAGATCAGGTCCTATCATGACAGGTTGTTCACCTACAGTAATAGATAGTAAAGCGACGACAGCGACAAAACAATAATGGTACAGAGATCAATGAGAAATTCCGCGAGGGGTCGTTAGTTTATCGTATAAGGATTGTTATCCTCCAACGACATGGAAGTAGAAGACATACCATCAACTGTGGCAGTGCTGATCGCGCTCGGAGTCGACGGACCGGTGACAGGCTGTTGTCATCGGTCAACCTTTCTTTCTTAGTTTCTACAAAACACAAATGCCTCATGTCGCGCTCTGATTCGCCGCTCCGCGCGTCTGTAACTCGCTGCTTGGGCGCTCAGATTCGTCGAGAAAGTTATTGCATTAATACCTGCCATCCTCCAGCCTGAGCGCGTCGCAGCTTCCTCCTCTACTTTCTGTTCTCCAAGTAGTCTGCGCTTCCCTCGGTCAAGTCACCCTCATTAGCTCACGACGTCGACCAGTAATTTATCAATAGTTCGGTCTTTCTCTGCATCCGGGTCCCCTTTCTTCAACACCTCCAGACGACATCTCATCGCGCGACGCGAAAATATACGTATCCGAATGCACTCTGCCTCAATGCGGCGCATTTTATTAATTTCCTGATGTCGGGGCCTTCGTTGCTGCCTGAAATGCTCAGATTAAACGAGATACATCTCCGAGGAGATCAAATTCTGTCATAGCGGTCTTGGCCAGAGGCAGTGGTTGAACGTCATCTCATTGTGGGGCCATGATGCTTTGATTGAGTCCCCACAGAAGATGGTACTGGCCTGCGACTTCCGCTGACACAGGATACACAGGATGCACCATGTCTACTGTGGGGCAGTACAAGGGCGCTTCCAAGGCGGAGGCGGATCTTGAGCCCAGCGCGACAAGTTGCGATCTGTGAAACTTGATTCCAACTTGAAGGTCCTGGCATCGTCCCTCAAGTCCGCGTTCGGGTATGAAGGCATCTCACTTAACATTGCTATCAGACATTCCGTGGATCCAGGACCTTTTACATGTGATCGGAAAGCCTTGATACTGACATGGCCTAACGTTGATACTACTAAGTTGGCGCCCACAGATCGACCACAACTGCACAGAATGTTAGCCCAATCCAAAAGTTAGACCTGTGTCTGCTTGTCTCTCAACTGAGGTAACAGCTGAAATATTGTATTTCGGCTCCTCATGTTCTCCGCACATCTATATGTCCGCTCTGTCGCGCTGTCCGCCACTGTCCAGAACGGTCAAAAATCAGAGTAATATTGTACTGTATAGTAAGTTCAGATTTCTATAGCAAAGACAAGTGCTATTGTTTATATACAGCCTTTAGCGCTAGTAATGTGGGGACTAGTAATATAAAATTGTCACAGAGAATTGACACAAAGATAGCGAAAACGGTGAAAGAAAGACTTCATAGGAAATACGAGTGGATAGAGGATATGGAGTGAGGATACGAAAGGGCACATGTGTTACAGTGGTGGAGGTCCAACGACGGAGCTGGTTGCCCCCTCGCAGTGGTCATATCATCACCCCGGGCCAGACTGAGCGATAGCGTGTACGAGCAGTATGGGCGCGCCCATACGGGTCAAAGACCCCTCGGCGACGGACAGGAGTACGGATGAAAGCCAGGATGCGAAGCTGTTCCATCCAGGAGAACATTAAGATTCCTGCCAGTTAAGCCGGGGCACTTGCATGGTTATAAACCGGCTACAGGTGCTGGGGTGGAAGCGACAATAAAAGTAACTAAAAGCATGAGCGTAAAAGCCAAGCAAGAAAACACTGGTTCAAGAGCAAATCAAACAGAAAGGAAGACTGGCTAAGGTGACGGAGAAAGCGCAACGACAGAGGGTGTGCTCTCACTGGTAACGTCACTGTCGTCGCCCCAGCTTGAGCGATAGCGTATATGGGTGGATACCCGTCGATACGGGTCAAATACGTGCCGGCGACGAACTGGTCGTGTTCCAAGTTCTATATGTGCTCGTGGTAGAGGCGTGTCATCTTCGGTCTCGTACGAGCCCACACGCGCTGTCAGGGGAATCACATTGTCATAGTATGAGGAGGGGAAGGGGAAAGCATGGACGGATAGGTCATTGGTCTCATTGGTCAGGCCATGGAGTAAAGGCTTGTGAGACTGGCCGCTTTGAAAGCGTCTATGCTTGACCCACTTCGATCTTGTCCGAGCGTCAAGCGTTATATCAAGAAGGATAGGTCGCTCGGGGTGGGGATATATGCCAGTATGCGAAACTGTTCGTTCCAACGAATTGGCATGAATGTGGAGAAGAATTCATCCTCGAGTGTGGAAAGAAAGTCATCTAGGCAGCTCCAATGTATTTGTCGCGCTTCTTCTAAAAAGGCGCCACCTTCGCGTCCGGAATACAGACGCATACGAGACGCGCACAGGTAGCCGAACCGTACTTTTCCGTCAGAGATGTATATGGAGCCAGGGCATAGCTCGATCTTGAAAAATATGTTTTCGCGTTCAAGCTGCTGGAAAGCGTCATAAAGCTAGGGCGCACAATCAGGTACTGGCCGGGGACACGTTCGTAGGCAGAAAGTTACAAGCTTACCAAGGCTCGGTCCGCATACGTAGCCAGTCCAGTGTGGACCTCGGTAGCTACACCAATAACAGAGCCATCCTTGACCAGATGGCCTACAACAGGGGAACACAGATCCAGACCGCATGCATTTAAGGCCTGAAGCAGATCCGTGTAGCGCTGAATCGCGACTCGAATTCCAGTTCCGCATGCCACAAAGAATTCTACGTAAATCTGGATGAACGAACCGGCGACGTGACTGAATTGGCATACCGATCTCACGACCACGCCACAATCCTTGGCGTACCTCTATCTGCGGGTCTGCGCACCAACGCGTCGTTCTGACTTCTCTTATGTCTATTAACGGCGCCCACGGTCGACATTGGATGGTATAGAAGTCCACCTGTGACGTCTTTGGAACGAGAGCAAAGCCGCCGTGGGGCTGCGGGGCCAGTACAGCGCTATTTATACGCATGAAGTCGATGGTATGAATGAGGGTTTCCTGTGAAATTCAAGTTGCTGAGTTGCTGTTCACATACTTCATTCGTAAAGTAGTACTTACAACGATATCTTGATGCAGCTTAATCAACTCTCTATCATGCTTGATATGCATTGCAGCATTGGCAGGATCTTGATTTCCTCGAGACTCGGGAACAGGAGGGGCATCGATTTCGAGGACGTGATCAAATTGGGCGAAGGTCAATCGCAAGTAAGTCGGGGACCACAGGCTACCTAGAAGCTAGTCAGCTTTTCCCAACTCCGTGTTCCGAGGCCTACCTAGGCAACCGATGGCATGATCAGGAATGGACATAGATGACGGTTTGTGGGGATGCGTGGGGACGAGGGTAAATTATTCCCAGAAAGAGATAGTCCCCTACCCTGCGCCCGGCTGCGTCCGAGGTGATCCAAGTTTACTTCGTTACCGTATTAAGCCAAACCTCTCGCCATGATAGACGCGCGACGCGCATCGATAACAACAGCATCGCGTAACTACAGCGAGCCCTCGGCGCCTCTCGTTTTCCAGCTCACCACCTTCAGTCGCGATACTGCAGATGTTCAACCTAGCGTTCCTCGCGAGTCGCAGATCTACTCTTATTTATAGTCTGTGGTAGGTCCATCCTCCTAGTATGTTCTTCGCCTGTTCATGTGTAATCTTCAGGTCCTACGCTGTGCTCGATGTGGAACCAACACATATCATAAAGTTCCTTGCGGTCTACCTCGCTGTCCTCTCTCCAATTCTCCTTCCCAACTACCTGCTCAGACTGTGTCTTCGTGTCAAAGCTGCAAATGAGGACGCAATCCCAGGATGTTGGTATGCTTGCCCTGATATTATATTGTATTGACGGTCTCTTAGCTTCGATGTCTTGTCGCGTATTTGCACAACAGCTATTGCGTAAACACTGGGGTCCTGTATACGTCGCTGCCCGTCCTATTCTCCAGCCGCTTCTGGTTATCTACTGCCGCAAACTTCTGCTACTGCTCTTGACTCGTTACTGCTGCTGGTCCTGCTGGAGCTGCCCTAATTCCCCTGGACTCGCTGACCACAGTGTATGTCGGTCACTATTCGTTTTGCTTCTACTTTTGATTGTCATTCCCCCCATAGGACTGTCTGGTTCTCTTCCTATAACATGGCCTCTACTTGGCTTCCTCTTGACGATTCCCTCACTGGCTGATATTTTATCGGAGCTCTAGGACATTGAGCTTGAACTTATCATGTATCGATAGCATTTCACATCCCATCGCTGGACCTTTCGTATTGTCTCGCAACTAATATACATACTATATCACACACTAATGTTCAATTACACCCATTATACTATTATACACTTGTCCCAAACGCAGGAACACTGATTGCAGATACAATTTGGCCGGAGTACTCGGGGAAGACCCCTAGTACACACTGAAATCGTACCTACCTACGATGAAAGAAAGTATGTATAGCAAAGAATAGAGCAAGACGAGGCATCCTGTTACAGATAGGGCGCGTCCGATCAAAACGAAGGCGGGGAGTGTCAAGGCGACGCAAGAGAGGATACGCTATCTGCAGTAAGATCACTCTCGTCACCCCAGACCGAGCGATAACGTAGTTGGGTGGGAAGCCTTGGAATCGGATCGTACACCTGTCTCTGACGAACGCGTCGTATTGCGAGACTCGCACGGGTTCCAGGCAGTGGAATGTTATCATCGCTTTCGTAACTGATTTCGGGCACCTCTTCTGACGCAGCCACGAGGTTCTCATTACGATGGTGCTGCCGGTTCCGCCTAAACTTGACCCATCTAGGCCCTCGGCGGACTGTGAGTGAAAATTCCAGTAATCGGGGACGCTCAGGAGAAGGAATGTACGCGAGTAAGCGTACATTCTTCACCCATCTGTAGTCGTCTCCACTAAGGAGCGTGAAGTTTGGCCTTCCTTCAACGTGGGAGAGCACGCGATTAAGAACGTCCCAATGCACTCTACTTGCTTCTTCAAATGCACTAGGATGCCGGTGAGGAAGATATACCTTGAGGCTTGCGATCGCATCCCCCTGCAATCGTATCTTGCCATCGGCTACCATGAAACAACTCTCCGATATCCACCCATCAGGGTCATCGAAGAATATGCTTTGCCCTTCTAGCTGTTGGAAGGCATCGTACATCTAGAATCAAAGTGTTCAGCAACCGAGCAAAATTAGGCGCGGGCATTAATGACTGACCAATGCCCGATGAGTTTCCTCCACGTAGTCACCATCATTCCACTCCGATAGAAGGCCTATAATCCTTCCATCTTGTACTATATGCCCTAAGACGGGAAAGAAGAGGTCTAGATCGTGTTCTGAAAGTATGCAGAGGCCGTTCGTCATCTTTTCGACCATCCTCCAGGACGAAGGACCGCCGGATGCAAGCAACATCTCTGTATGAACCGATAAGGTTACTGAAGGAGTATGGTTTCACTCGCGCACCAACTTCGCGGCCGCGCCACAGTCCGCGGCGAGCTTGACTTCGACGCCAGTGCGTTGTTCTGATCTCGTTAATGTCTACGAAAGGTGCCCAGACGTGGCATTGGCGCACGGCGAGATATTCCGGTTCGATCTCTTTAGGAAGGAGAGTGAAGCTGCCATTCGTAAGAGGCGCGAGCATCGCTCCAGACATGTTTTGAAAGTCGATAGTATGAATGAGGGTTTCCTAATAGGCTGCTCAGGGATCATGCAATGCGGAGCATCCGAAATCAACCGACCAAAAGCTCTAGATAAAGTTTGGTAAACTCGGCCGTGTTTCTGTCAAACTCCATAGTGAAATCGGGGTCGGGATCAGAGGGGCGCGTCAGACTTCCTGGCCAACTAGGACCGTTGATTCTGACGACATGGCCATCTTGAACCAAAGTGTATTCAACGAATGAAGGTGTCGGCAAAATCTCTGAGGAGATAGGCACAGAGGTGAGCACTCAGATAGCAGTTAATCAAGTACAGATACGGACCGAGAAAGGCTATGGCATGTTCTGGTATCGTCATACTTTGTGGGTCCAGCAGAGATGCGGGTCACAGCCGATCTGTCACCGTCACACTATGTTGATCCAGTCTGAACTCAGCCACGATGTCCGTCGAGCCTGGAAATACACCTTGTCGGCTAGCTCACTATTTCATCATGATCTGCTGGCGCCAATTTACGACCAACAGCCTCTGTTCCGTATTCCATCGATGCGCTATTCGCTGTTCACGACGCGCGTTACAAGGATCTTCGTCGTAGCACGCTTTTTTCCACTTTGCGAATGCGCTGGCTATGTTTCTTTCGAAACAGGCGCCTCCATACATGCTATAGATACAAATGTGAGTGTGCCATGTTGTTGATATCCGTTTCGCATGTATGTGCGCTATGCTTTCCTATCGCTGCGCGGTTTGCAGAAGCGAGAGAAAGATGCTGAACGCCTGCTACAGTCCTCATTGCCTCCTCCGGAAGGGGATCGGTGGGCCGCCTCTTCAGGTCGTCCACGTCGCGTCTTGCGCATCCTGTAGACGATAACACTCTATGAGGCCACTGCCTTGAACGTCTTCGACGTATTTGTGCTCATGCCGCTGAGCCTTGGTGCACGTCTCTGGCTTGCTTCGTTTCTTTCGACCTCGAGCTTCTGCCTTACTGCCTGGTACTCACTGGCTTTAACATCGACTCCGTCTACGCGCAGCTTGTGTGTTCAGGAATCAGGACTTCCTCTTACCCCAGACTACTGCTAATTTGTGAGTCCAAGAGAACATTTGTCCTTCTGCGACAGCTCTGACTTTAGCCGTTCAGATACATCACTTATGACTTAACGACCCCTTTCTTTTTCCTGGACATCATAGCCTAGACACTAATATTCTTCTCTTTGGCTACCGTATTGCTGCATAATCTACTTGCCTCTGATATTTGATAATACACTCCTTCGCTCGCTGAAACTAGATATGTTTATACTTAATGTCCCCCGACATGTTCGGTCCCTTGCAGAAGACGCACCAAGTCCAAGTACGCCGATCATTAGGAGGACAGCTAGTCCGTCTCCCTTGCTAGACGGACAATGGACAAGGAGGTCAAGTAAGACATCGCCTCGTGTCGTAGTTTCCCCCTCAGCGGGATTCAAAGCGGGCAAAATCGATCCTCAGCGCTTCCTGTAAACTCAAACAACAGATCATACAGCCTACCGGTATTTGACAGATACAGCAATGCAATCAAAGCGGATGACGACTAGAGCTGCCAGTGACGAAATAACGCTACTAGTATTGCTCATGACGGGTATACTTACACAACACAAACTTAGATCTGCTGCTGTGTCTCCGAGAACAACGACTGATCGATAGCCTGATCTTGCTGGCGTTGTCTGTATCATATACCGTCTAGTAGGCATGGGATCCTGGCCACACATTACGACAGATCTGACACACTTGGGCGAAAGCGGAGTCTACCTTTGGCAGTGTCTTGTCAGAAACCGGAACGACTACAAGTCGGAGCGAGTCGATGATTTCCAGTAACGACAGAGGGCGATCTGAGCGCGCATCAAGCCCTGATGAAAGGCTTGAGCCATTTCTGCTTGAAAAAATATGTGTACTGAAGCTGTTGAGATGACCCATCTGGATCCTCAATAGTTATCGATGAGGGAGAAAGGATAAGGCTGTAGAGTAGTAACACAAAAAGATGTTTCCCTAGAACCATATGCGCGAAGAACTGGAAAAACTTGAAGTAAATCATATGCGCCGTGACATCGTAAAACAGCCTTCATAGCCGGCGGTGTCTATAGGACTCATGGTATCCCGCCAGCGACCAGCAAGGCATCCATCTGCATTCCCGATTAGATAACCACGATACAACCACTTTCCGCGGTCACCATCGACCTAACGTTGATCTCAGCCAAACACGATCGAACTCGACGAGGACACGTACATAATCCTTCGACAGGCTAATGAAGCCGTCGCATGGGCGTATACGGCCCACTAGACTAAATTGGCCCCAAGCCGAGTGTCCCTGAGATAATAATTAAACAATGCAAGCGTCCGGAAGCTAATCGAAGAAAGCAGACCTCGCCCGTAAGAATGATGTCACGAACGGCCTGATTGTCATCTTGCAGAGAAGTGGCTCGCTTGTAGAACAAGGGATTAGCTCCAGGTTCTTGAACTTCTACGCCGGTCGCGTTTTCCGTTACGCGCGTGCCTGTGGCAAAGTATGATCGCAACGGATCTCCCGCAGACAAGGGTGCACGGTCTTCATCATCGTTTCCAGACGTCGGTGAATCGAGGAGCAAATGATGTTCCCGGAGCTTCCAAGTCTGGCGGTGCTTAACCACCATGCTCTTCGTCAAAATAGTCGGCGCGGCACCTCCGAGCAGTTCCGCATATGCACCAAATTCCGTATACTGCATCATAATTGTTAAAAACGAATGGGGATGAGTACAGGTTCCCTCACCGTGAAGGTGCCTTCCCAGACTCCCTCAATGCTGTAACGAGCCAAATGTTAGAACAGCGAAGGCTATAGGAAAAAAGGTCTTCTACCTTCCCGGTGTGAACGCTGAAGTGAGCGTCTTCTTCAAGAGGCCGCGTCCGAGATTGACGCAGCGATGCCATTCGCAGTCCCATTTAGCCGAGCTAGATGAGAGCTTCTCTCCCCAGTTTCGTCGTGGCCTTGGGTCAGATGCTGTTGTCGACATCTCTACCCGATCTATCAAGCTAAGGAACGATAGAATTGCGGGAGAAGCCATGGACGGAGAACTGAGATGATATGCCTCTGAGTAATGATTGACTATCTCAGGCGATGCAGGTCTAGACGACGGGAAGAACTCTGTCCATGAAGGAGCGGCAAGTTGGTACTGTGACACGAACTTTATAAACAAGAGACCGAATAGAGAGAAAGGACTTACTACATGCGCACCGAGAGCGTATATTTTCAGAACATGCGTCATCGTCCGGTTCTGGTTATACTTGTGGTCTCCTAAGAGGCAATCCAATAATCATCATAAACGGATCAAACCACGCCACACAGTACATACCAGGTTTGAACAAAAACCAGAACAGCCACATAGCGAGTGCATGTTCCTCGTTTTGATCTGGCCAACGGTCTGCTTTGAGCGCCGATGTCGCGAGAGACGACCCTTGCTCTCTGAACCAGTATTCATTCAACCAATCGTCGATCCCGTACGCCCGCAGATGTAGTTCGTTTTTGCCCTCGTTCTCCAGCATGAGCAGGTACGCCCCAAACAGCGTTTCTCGTAAACGCGTTCTGTCCTCTGGTTTCCGGGGATCACACTGCTCCAAAGACGACTCGGTGCGTGCCCGTATTCGTTTCAATAGAATGAACCTCCTTTGCAATTCTTCTGTCAAGACAGATTGAGTGAGCTTGTCCACGCCAAGTCTGCGCGTGGCTACCCCGGTGTCAAATTTGAACGTAAAGATGTTCGCATAGAGATTTAGATTTTTGGTAATGGACAGCCCAGAATAAAAGTGCCGACTCGTAGACACGAGTGAGATTAGATCGATAGGCGGCCCCACGATGGTGTCTGTAGCCACAAGGTAGGCAACATGCTCAACAATTTCCTGGGGTACGCTGGCCAGCGTCGAGGAGAGCATGATAAGCAGTGGGAATGCTGATGGTAGTGGACAGGGTAATCGGACCGGCCTATCCGGTCTTCTAACCGGGGATTAACCGGCAAATCAGGACAGCCGTGCCGCACACCCGAGAAAGTTCACCCGCGAACATTTGGGAACATGTTGAACGTCAAGCTTCGGCCTCCAGGACTTGACTGGCCAAGGACAATATGATAACGCGCGGTATTAATGAATGCCACAATGTTAACTCGGTAAATCATCATCAGACAGCCAGCTTGGACAAGAATGCCATGATTTTCGTGGGATCGGGAGTACACCAAGACATTAAACTTACCGCTGTAGTTTCTCGGTACGTACACGGTGAAATGCAATGTACGAGGCCGACATCCGAGGCAGGTGAGGCTGAAGAATGACGCGCACGAGGGCGTGTGTGAGAAGTGAGCCATTCAAGGAATCATTACGGTGTTATCTCGTCCCCGTATCTTTCAGAACGCTCGGAAATGACGCCCGCGCGCGCAGACTAGTTTCAGGTTAGTATGCAAATGGCAAAGAATTTGGTTAAAGCGAATGGAAACTGTCAATATGATGAATCGTGTAATCCACCTCGGCCAACACTTTGTGATCGCCTCCACGAAAGCCCACAACGCCATACGCTGCTTTGCGGGGCTGGTCGCATACTGCCTCCGTTGGATCCGTTTCGTATTGCTGGTCGTGAATGGTCTCATTGAATTCATCAACCGCGAATAAGTGCAATTATCCTAGTCCCGGTCGTGGAGCCAGAGTTGGGGCTCCGAGATAGGTCATAAATGCATTTGGAGTGGACAAGCCATTTCGCGCGTCGACAGGTTGTAGCTTCGTCATAATCGTCATCTCGTACATCTCGGTGATATCATCCCTACAGAGTGGGCGCGCGCTACGCGTCAATCGTCCGGGGAAATCGCGAATCCTGATATAGGAACATTGTTTGAGTTCCAGGAGAATATGGTGCTCTAGAGCGCGGACTTCTGTCCCGAAGATTATATAGATATAGATTAGGTGTCACTCAGCTCTTGATGTCGGAATGCTTCCGAAAAGGACCAGGCGAGGCAAGTGCAGGCGCAAGAGAACAAGAATATCCTGACAGCTCGACTGCATTGAAGTTAAGAGTTGAAGCGGTAACCCGAGTGAACACAAGCGAGCGGGGAGACGAGCGCCAGAGCGATTCTTATTTTCTGGTCGGGTAGTACCACAGGCACAATTTAGGGAAACATTTTCAGATGATCAAACTTGGCGTCCAACTGTCGGAAAGGACAGACGCGTCGCCAGCACAGGGCGTAGTCACTGGTAAGAGTATATTCGCCAGAGGTCTGGATTTATTCGGGTCTTTGAAGGAATGTCATCCAAGTCGACATCCTCGCCACCCTGCCCAGGTTTCGTACGAAATGATCTAATGGCTCTTCCAGATCTTTCTAACCATATGGAATTAGAACTGTATACCTCAGCGTCCATAAAAAGAACCTACGCATGCGAAAGGAGTCCCACATTGACCAGCAGGTTTCCTTCGAAGACGTGTACAGGTCAGTGAACGAATAATCAGTGATATGATGCATTTGCGACTTGATACGAGCCCAAAAGCCGGGGCTATATCACTGGACCATAGTCGCGTGTGTTCTGATAAGAATAACTTAAAAGAGTCGGAGAACGAAGAGTACGGAGGCATGACAACAAATGAGACTGGTGAAGAGATAGGTTCAGGATAGCACCGGACTCGTATCCAGACACGAGACTGCATGACCTAGTTGATGTCGTGAACGTGTTCGCATGGGCACGAAGTTCGGGACGTTTTGGACCAATTTCCGTAGGTAAATCGCTGATACGCGAAGCAAGAAAAGACTGGACTGACCCACACATTGGCCGTAGGTTGGACCAATTCGCGCACCTTGAGCTGGGAAGGCCGTCTGTCTCGGAGGCGGGATTAGTGCGTGTGAGCATGGAGGGCATGGAGTCCAACGGCTGCGTCGCGTTACAGTTTCATTGAGTTTGGTAGGGCACGGGACGGAGATTAAAGCAGCTGCCAGGCCGAGGAATACGAGAACACCATGGGGGGAGATTTCGGGGCCCCATATGGTCAAAAGCGAGAGATATCGAGAAAATGAAGACAGGTTAAACACGTTGCCGTCGAAGAGGACAAGAAAGGTTGCTATTTCGCATTCGCATCAGAGAAAGGGACTTTTGTACATTTTACGCCGAAGACGGACGCGTCTAGGGTTTACAATGTGGGTCGCGGCCGAAAGAGAAATCTAGGAGGTGGTTGAGGTCAAAGTGTGCGGAGGGACTCGAACGCGGCGCGATAGCACGTGCTATGGCACGTGGGCAGATAATTTTTTTTTTCATCTGATAGCAGCAGCATCCCATCTTGCTCTCATTCGCCATCATGCCGTCGATCTCAGCAAGCTCGAGCAGCACCTTGCCTCCCGTTCGTATGTTGAGGGGTGCGTATATCTTTAATATCGATTTATTTATTTTTTCATGATGAGCTATCGCTATGGTCCGTGTTTCCAAGAGGCGACTAGACATCGCTGCTTCCAGCTGCCGACAACTTTTTGCCTAGCATTCTGACTTTAATTGTCGTTAATTTGGATTTAAGCTGAAACTATGCCTATTCGACAGATACACGCCGTCCCAGGCCGATGTTCTTGTCTTTAATGCCATCAAGGCCGGCGAAATTTACCCCAATGTTGCCCGCTGGTACAACCACATCCAGTCCTTCTCCGCGGAGCTGGATACTCTCCCCGGCTCGAGCACAGCCGGAGAAACCTTTTTGAGCTCGGGTGGTGGTGCTGCCCTGCGGCCAAGGCTGCCGATGACGATGATGATGAGGTCGATCTTTTCGGCGACGACGACGAAGAGGATGACGCAGAGGCTGAACGTGTCAAGGCGGAGCGTGTCGCCGCTTACAACGCCAAAAAGGCTAACAAGCCCAAGACTATCGCAAAGGTCGGTACTCGCCTTGTTATCGATGGTTTCATCGCCGATCTTTTCCTAGTCCGTCGTCACGATGGACATCAAGCCTTGGGATGATGAGACCGATATGAAGGCTCTCGAGGAAGCCGTCCGCTCCATTGAGCAGCCTGGCCTCGTCTGGGGAGCCAGCAAGCTCGTCGCGATCGGTTATGGTATCTACTCCCTACTTCTACGGCCGCATTCGTACTGAAAACGCGTGTCTAGGTATCAAGAAACTCCAGGTCTGTACTCTGATGTCACCCATTTTAACACATACTTAGTCTTTTGGGCGCGTTATAGATCACTCTCGTCGTCGGTGAGCCTCATTTATCTCTCTTTTAGCTCTATGACGCGCTAAACCTGATACAGAGGATGAATTGGTCTCGACGGACGAACTTCAGGAGAAGATTGCTGAATTTGAGGATTACGTCCAGAGTACTGACATTGCTGCCATGCAAAGTAAGTCTCTCTGCAGCTTCCTTGCCATCATCTACTTACTCAGTTGCCAGAATTGTAACATGTGAGAAAAAGAACTGTACCGCTGTACATTTGTGTTTTTAGGAAAATGCCATCTGTTGTTGAACATATACAAGCACCGTGCGTGGATTAGCGTCAAGGTACCGACGTCAACGCGTCGAACCCTTCGTTCCTCTTCCCGATACGATCGAATTGTTCGGTGAACCAGCTAACAGACTAGTTAAAAATGCCGGCGAAGATATGGTCTTAATTTGGCCCTGTCGGAAATGAGTTCGGTTTGTCAAGATCTGGCGAGACCCTTACTTTACTTATATCGAGATCATTGTTCTTCAGGGCAACAGAAATCCTAACCAAATCCCCCATGATCGATTTGTTGAGACTGGGCACGTTATAACGTTATGGTGCACAGCTGAAACGGGACTTCTTTGAACACCCCAGGTCCAGTTCCCTTATCTCCGGAAACGGTGGCGCTAAGAAATTTCCAGTCCAGATAATTACCGTTCCCGTCCTGACGACATCGTAACTTGTAAGGCATTGATTTACATGTTGTTCCGGTCATTCTGAATGGCATGTCTAGAAATAACATTAAAGGCGATGGAAATGGCGCGTCCGAGGAAAGACGCTACTTCCGAATATTTGGCTTTGGCTTCAGTATCTGCCCCAGGCACGCCAAACAACCTTCGAGGACCAGCAAGTCGGCGACTCATCGCGTTTGATAGCTGCGAAACAGCAGCACGCGTATGATTTATTCGATAACTCGAACTCATAATTCCGTTTTCGGTACACACCCTCCAGGACTATAAATGAAGGCGTTTCGCTCGACCGTCCATCCCAACCCCCACCAGAATGGCCTCTCTCGCAACACTCCCCACCGACATCCTCGAACAGGTTGGCATCATCGCCAGCTCCCAGTCACTGGCTGACTTGCTGCACCTGATGCTAACATGTCGAACGGTACATGACCAACTCTCCATCGCATACAATCCCCACGTCTACGCCTCCATATCTCGACAGATATTCGACGTGCCATTTCTCCGCCAGGGTGTTCCGCCGACTCAGCTATCGCTGCGGAACTCATCCAACGCCTCCGTCTATTCCGGAGAATTAGACGCGGCGACCTTTCCGTTCAGGCGTTACCCGAAGCTCTATGGACAGCGTACGGCCTGGTCTTGGAAGGAGGGTCCCTTAACGCGTCTCATCTCGCCGCCGCTGGCTTTTCCGCATTCATCGAGGAAGTGCTCAGAACGTACAGCGCCCGAACGGATGACCGAAACCAACGCGAAGCTCGGATGGCCTGTCGCAATCTCGCTACCTGGTTGCTGGCCTTGACGATAACGAGAGGTGAGCATCGGGTCTGGACGCGGGGACCTTGCAATACACGTACTGATTTATTATAGACGATATCGTACGAATGAGCGAAGAAGCACGCGAGGAGTTGCTGGGCATCCTGCGACCTCTCGCCGTGGACAAGGCACGATACCAGCTCCACCCTGATGTTCTCAGACTAACACCTTTTGGTAGGAGGAGCTCTCTGGTAAGAGCGTGAAGCACGTGTTTGACTCGACACGCGCCGAAACCTCTTCCTCGCATGTTGTCTTCTATTCGCAAAAGCAAAGACCTCGTCCACAATGTCCTCCCGTTTCCTCAGCGGCCATTACTTTGTGCTTCGCGCTCAGACAAACCCATGTTCCTCTTTGCGCGCTGGACCTGCCGCGGATAGAGCCGCAGCTATAGCCACGCAACGGTCGGGTCCAACTCTGGAGGATTACAACGCCATGGCGTCGTTCAGGACGCCACTTTTCGCCGAGACGCTGCCTTCCACCTCGTTAGCTCAGCGGGCCGAAGGGGCTGCAGCCGGTGCGACCGCTTCACACACGCGGGGATTCCAGCAGCACCATGATCCCTGTCTAACTCGCCTTCATGTTCCGTACACCCAGCCTCCGAGCGTGTACAGCTACATTCAGAACAACCTTCAAGGGCTATGGGAAGGGGCTCTTCTTGTACGCTTCCTTTTTTCATTCTCTGACCGCCGTTGTAACTAAAGATCTTCTGATAGATCTCCCCGTTGATTCTTCCAGACACAAATGAGAGTTCTCTCAGCGCACCTTCTGATGCCGCTAGCCCGGATTTCATCTCCCAACATCCAATGCAGTGCTCGCTGTCTGTTCATCTCTGCTTCACCCCCACGCTCCCTGTGACTTGGGGGCACATGAGCGATGAAGACCCATTCAAATGGGACGTTGCACATCAATCACTATGTGCAGGCGCTTACAAAGTATGACTCTTTCACTCCGACTTTTCTTTAATTAACGGCTGACGGAATGAAATAGGGCTCCGATTGCCGACAGGATATCGCACACAATTCAGAGTCTTTCGCTTGGCGGCACCCTGACCAGGCGCTGGATTGTCTCATCATTGGGCAGGTGTGTTCCCTCTTCCATTCAGTGGAGTAGCTGTCAAACTGATAATTATCCGACACGCAGACGACGGAAGAACATGCCGACGCTTGGGGGGCGTACAACTTCTATGGACGCGTCAAGAGAGATGGAAAGATTGTCATGCGGAGACAACCGGTACTGGGTGCACTCCTTTCGTCCTTGTGAACGGATCTCTTACGTCTTTGTTTTCGTGTAGAAGAACTCCTGGGATACGACGTTCGATTCGCGCATCTTCGAGGGCTATTTACACTACGGCAACTCCTGGGTCGGAACTTGGAGAAGCTGCATCGCGCCCGGCAGCCCGGCCTTCAAAGGCATCTTCAGCATGCGCAAGCGGGAAGATCCAGAGTCCCAAAAGTGATCACCCATCGCATAGACGTATTATTCATGTGGCACCCTTTTCTACTATCGAACTCTGCTTAGTTTAATTGGTACCTAATTTACTTCAGCCCTTTACTCGATGGTGTACTGTAATTGCGTAGTAATGAGCGACCCGACAGAGCCTCTTCTAGCTAGCCGCGCTCGGGGACTAGCCTTGAAAGAGTTTCCAGCGTTTATTGAGCAGTGAAATGAAACCAGGACACACGTAATCGCAGCCATCCAGACGCGCCAAATGTTGGCATCACGCCTTGACGGTCTGTTCGCCGCTGAAGCTAGTACCTTCAGGAAACGTCGATCGAATAAACATGAGGTTACGACATTCCATTCGAACGCCGAGATAAACAACGCTTTCGAGCAACACGCGACCAGACTATCGACATGCGTAAATATAGAAATCAAGAGAAGACGATTTGCACAGACGCCACGGCGTAATAGAAGCGGTAGCTGAGCTACTCAGACAGGCGTCGGGGGCCGTTACCACCAACGGTTCTTCCGCGCGCAGGTCGCGACTCGTCTCAACACCAAGGAGTGAATTGAACTCAACGTGGCGCCGGGAAACCCATCGGACGCAGGCCATGTCAAGTATAGTAAACGTGGCAAGTAACGGAAGAGCTGGCCCGAAAAGGAGCGAGACGTGAGTGTTGTTGTTGCTGCTGCTTCAGTATCATTACCTCACGGTTCCCTAGCACACCTATTCGGACACTGAGCGGACGTATGGCAGGGACTCGAGGTACAGTGCCTTTCGATCGGACCCGGATGAGGAAAGAACAAGGTCGCCGTCGTCCGTTTCAATCAGTGCACCTCTCCTGCTAGATGAATGAGTGGGATACGACTGTCGCGGAGCGGCGTGAGATGACTCACGGCCTAGTAGCTTCCGGAAGATGCACTCCGCGATTAGCATTCCACGTTCCCTGGCGTGTTACGGGAACAGAACCAGAATGAGAAATGGGGGAGGACAGAGGTGGGGAGGGGTGCTTACGCACGGGTGTGTGGTAAACCTGCGCCAGTGCGAGTAAAGTTGGGCTCTTGGCCGATCATATAGTGTGTCACTGCATTTAATAGGCAGTTGCAGTGGTTAACGACGGGCTGGGGACAGAGTGGTGGCGTAGACACGTTGCGCGAGCGGCTGGGGAATTCCCTTGCTGCGCTGGGTGCAGACGTGGCATGCCAGATGTGGTCGTCATTGCATGATGGGCGAATGTATCAAACCTGCTGACATGCATACAAACTACTCTGCCTCCCAGAGGTCATACGACCGTGTGTGCATATAAGGCGCTGACCGAGGCCACTTCACCATACGAGCAGTTGAAGAAACTCTTCTTACGAGAGCTCCACTGTGTAGAACGGAAGAGACCGTGTGTGCATTCCGGCGTTGCTGGCCTTACGGCGGGTTTGAACGCTGAACATCGGACGTCCCGGCCTTTGCCTGAAGGTATTTAGTCAGCCTGCGCAATACGTTTAGAGTTGATGAATAGCGAGGACTTACCTTGCTCCCTGACGACATACCCATTCGCCTCAGTTCATGACACTTACGTAGGAAATGAACCACTGAAAGTTAACGCTGGTTCCCAGCCACGAAGCACGGGATAACGACGCGCTAACCCCCCCAAAATTTCATACCCAGAACAAAGCCTCCATGACATATCAGTCATGGGCGGAAATGGACTGTTGACCGTCGAACCCTTCGAACGTCGGAGGGTAGAAGTCCGAAGGTAGCATCGGAACCAAACGGCCCTATCCAATTGATCCAAGCAGAATCGCGAGTAAGGTTTTCTCCACGAAAAGAGGTCGACAAGAATATCGCCTTCATTTCCAGCTAAGGTTTGATTTGATGACACAGAACGGACTCCGCTATTAGGATAATATGGAGGCCTCGACTGTGCAGTGGACTTTATGATCCAGCGAGACGATTGGCCTAGTAAGAATCAATCAGCAGCCCTATGTGGCGCTCATAATCAGAACTCGTAAAATGCCGACTACCGTCGGCGTAGCCCTTGCTGGTCCTAACATTTCAGCTCGTGTACTCGCCGGCATCAAAACCGCGTGCGAACTTTCTGTTACTGTCCGCAAAGATCTCTCACCTCATATTATCCCTGCCCTCAAAGTGACCCACACACGCACATGCGAAGCTCGTCATTCTACTGGCGGCGTTCCGACGGAAAGCGCATAATTGAGAAGTTACTTACCACCCTGCGACACTGATTGTTGATTCAATTGCACACTACAGGTGATTGGAGAAATCAGTAGTAGGCACCACACAGAAAACCACTCGCTAACCTATAGCAGCGCAGCCGCCACGGCTCACTCATATTTTCACGTGGAGGCAATAGATAGTGCGTACGTACTATGCGAGTCCGACGACGGATGAAGGTGAGGAGACAGTAGACTTCGGGGACACGGACCGAGGAAAATGACGATGAATGTAGGAAGCTGCTTCGCCCTCGAGGACGGCACGCATGCCAAGTGATTTTTGACGAATCGCCCGGCCAACATGGGGCATTTGTAGAATGTAGTTGGAGTATAGGAAGAAAGTTCTGTGCGAATTATGGAGGAGCATGAGAAAACATTGATATAGGCTTACTTTACACGTTTTCGTTAGAATTGCGGATGAACACGGATTAGAGTCGGGTGAAAAGACACATTTATACCTGCGAACTTGGCAGGTCGCGTTGAAAGAGCATTGGGAGGACTCGGAGATGGCGCGCGTGCGGTGTAGCCATCTGTATAGATAACTGATTGCACAACCATAGTCATCGGTGGATGCCTTTTTGTCAAGTAGCATAGACGAATTTAGAGTAATAGCAGAGACTGCCCGGGTAACGACAATGATGACTGGAAGGGACATCGAATAAGAAAAGCTGTGCTATGTTGCTTGCGTATGTTGTCCAATTTGATATCCGTCATGTGATGTGGCGCCAACCTTTTTTTATTTTATTTTTGAGGTACGTTAACGGCTTTCCGCTATAAACTAAGTATATAGCGTCGGCCCGTAGGTTGACAGCGAGGAGTTTTCAACCTCGCTGTAGGGTCTCAAGGAGGAAATGCTTTGCACTGTCACCGGTTCTCGGCTGTTCTCGGTCTTCGTGTGGGACTTGGCTGGCCACGGCGTCTCCCGAACCCCGCCCAAGAAAGCTAGTACTTCGTAACATAGGAGCTCTCTCAACAGGATGAACTCAAGTGCACGGTAGTCCTCTCTCGCTTGATATAACAGTCTGGCATCGGCGCCGTGAATCAGCGTGAATCGTGAAACTTCGCGCGTTTGCGATTGTGGCGCAGAACGTCGTAAGAAGAACACTAGTGCACATACACGTCTCCAAGAGTATTTGTAATCGAACTCTGAAGAAAGCTCGAAGCTTACATTCTAGATATCTATCAGAGCTGAGTAAGCGAATTTGGTTCAAAGCGGCGGGGGTTATCATTGAAGCCTACTCACAGGATCCGACTGAGCCCGCAAGGTCGCAAATTATTTATCGCTGAAGAGCCTTTGACTCTTCAACATACTCAAGGTTTGAGTGGTTTGAGCGGCGCAATTGCTTTTACTACTTAGTACATATCAGGCAGGTATGCCAACTTCAGCTCGCGGCTGAGAGTCAACCAACTACTTCATTAATAGCACAGTAACTCGGCCCTCGGTGGGCTATGAGAATCCTTTTGAAATAGAACCAGGCGACTACTCCGCTCTCTGCATACAAGGACACAATGCTGATAAACATGTAGGCATTCGCCACCTAGTCTTACTAATCGGATTGTAAAGCAAGTTGAAATAATCTATACCTATATAAGGTCTGTAGCTCAAGCTAGAGTTTACTATCTCTCCTCTAAGTTATATTCCTTTTCATCGTACCTAGACTCAACATGGACCGATATAACGCTCTTCACATACGCCAGTCACCCAACCTGCGCCAGGCCATCGCTGACACCATAGAGAACGACACTGCCCTTTTCGGGTATTGGGCTGGTCTTCCATCCGTAGACATCTGCAAGGTCGTCGCAGCCACCAACGTCGACTGGGTGGTCTTCGACGGAGAGCATACTCCAATGTCGCCGACGCTCATGGCTGAGATGGTACACATTCTCCTCCTCCTTTTGAGCGTCTGCTGATCGTGAGCCACCACAGATCCAAACATTGAGGATGTACTCCCAAGGCCGCATCATCCCTGTCGTTCGCGTCCCATCGTACGCGCATGACTGGGTTACATGGGCACTCGACGCGGGCGCGGGTGGCATTATCATCCCCCACTCCGAAACTCCCGCCCAGGTGCGCGCGTCAATCGCGGTCGCGAGGTTCCCTCCGCAAGGAAACCGGTCCTTCGCGCCGTTCGTCCGTAAGTTACACCCCAGTCGGCGCGTCGTTGAGGTGCTAACCATGTTCACAGTCTTCCCTGGAGCCCAACTGGCCGCTCCGGAGGGAAAGACCTGGATGGACGTCGCGAGCGACCATTGTGCTGTCATCCCTCAGATCGAGAGCGGATTGGGCGTGGAGAATCTTGAGGAGATTCTGCAGATTGAGGGTGTAGACGCTATTAGTGAGGCCGCCATTCGTGACGAGCGTAACATTGACACTGACTTGACTTGTTTGTTTCAGTGATTGGTCCTACTGATCTAGGAAATGACCTGGGCAATGATCCCAAGCGCGTCGCGGAAGCCATAGAGTGCGTCGAGTCCCTTGCGCGCCAGTACGGCAAGCCTCTTGTCGGGTTCGTGTCGGCGGAGAGTAGCATCGTCGACAAGTTCAAGGCGGGCTATCGCCTGATGACGACCGTTGCTGATGTTGTGGTTCTGAAGAATGGGATTGAGGCGGGTATTCAGAAGAGTAGAGATCTCGTTGAGAATTATCAGAAGGAGGAGAGGCAGAGGTTGGCGAAGTAGGAATCAAAGCTGCATGAACACGGATATATTACCTTAGAGCAGTATGGCGAGTCGAAGAACACAGTAAGCTGTAATGCCATTCGATTTGTCGAAAAAGCCCGGACCAGAAAAAGAAGAGCATTTTATGTCTGCACGTGGACCGACAGAGAGAGAACTCCAGAAGTCTGAGCTCAGGTCAAGAAATCTCCAACAAAATTGAGACTTTAGATGAAAAAGACTTGCATGTATACCAAGGAAATTATTTGCAGCGCATTGATAGCCAGAATCAACCAGAGTCTACGGGGCCACGAATATCGCATCGCCCCTTGCCACAAACACTTCTGTACAATCAGCAACAAGGAACAGGCCAATACTGGATTCGACATACCCCACAATCCTCGACGTACTTCCGCATAGTCGTTGCACCAACGAACCGCTATGGTCTCCTCGATCTTCATTAGCACGCCCATGCACGGCAGTTGATGCCGTCCAGACGACTTTGGAGAAAGAGCAAAGCCACCACTCGAAAGTGGCGTAAGTTCCACGTCAGTTATAATGAGGAATGTAGAGTCATCGTTTCCTACACCAGCCAGGATAAGTAGCGAATTATGCATATTGGAGATTGAGATCACATGTAGGGTTATCGATTCAGCCTGTAACTTGACATATCCTTCAGGCGCGGCCATGAACGATATTTATAGCTGGGTCGTTAGCAGGTCAATGTCCTGGAAGAAGGAAGAGTGCCCTGTCCATCTATTTTCGGAAATGACCTTCGATCACGTGGCCATCCAATTTTTCCTTCCGATCCACCACGTTTAGATTCAGCGGGCTTGGGCGGGTGCTGCCAAAATGCAGAACATCCGAGGGATATCATCTGCCGGGAGGCTTTGCATGTCAAGGTGTTCCTTCCGTCTAATCGACCCGTTGTTTTATTCCGTATTAATGACCATTTAATAGTTCTCGATGTCGGACAAATGTTCGCTTTTCGACTTTGAGGTACGTGTCCAACCAGATTCATTGCTCTATCTTAACTAACTCAGACAGCCGGAATTTTCCTATTAGACAGGTGCGCATCACGCTTTGTGGGTCGTCTTAATTCACCACGTCATGGCAGCTTTGCAGGAGCACGCAGCCGAGCCACGCAGTTCGGAGTTTGCTGGCAACGCGTCCATTCTCTACCACGCGTCCACACGCTTTTGGATTCAACATCTTTTCTAAAAAGACGCCAGAACCTACACCAGAGACCGTTGCACCTCCCTCGGAAATTGCTGTACCCCCTTCAGAAATTGCTACTCCTCCAGAACCTTCCACATTACCACCAGCAGCAGATGAAGCTGTAGCAGCTACCAGCGGCACGCCCTCTCCACCCATAACTGAAGCCGCTAGCAGCACGCCCGTGACGGAAGTCGTATCAGTATCTCCCTCGTCCGCCGTAGATGTCGTTGCATCATCCCTTCCAGACGTGTCCGCGGACGCTATCATGGCTGCCACCGCTCCTCTCCAATACGGCGACCTCGCGTCAATGGGTCTCATGGGCTGGACACCAGCCGCCCTCTTCCGCTATGTCATCCAGTTCCTCCACATCTCCGTCGGCATGCCCTGGTTCTGGACGATCCTCGCCTCTTCCGTCATCGCCCGCCTCGTCGTCGTCCCACTAAGCATCCAGGCGCTGCAGCTCAGCGGTCGGATGACTGCTATCCGACCGCAGTTGGAGGTTGAGCAGGCCAAGATCAAGGAGGCCGGCAAGCGGCACGATGTCCTTGTGCAATCTGCGGCGGCTAGGAAGACACAGAAGCTTTTGGAAGACTCGGGGTATAGTGTGAGCAAAGCCATATTGAGTGGCGGTGTGCCCATCATATGGTCATTTGCAACGTTCTATGCCACGGCGCGTGTCGTTTGGAATGTCCCTCAGGTGGCGCAGTATAGCGGATTCTGGCTGCTACCGGATATGTCGGCTACTGCACCGGGTTGGATGTGTGCTGGGATGGGCGGGATGACGTTTGTAGCTATCAGGGTGCGCACTCTTGCACTCTTCATGAGCAATCTTGATATGAATCCTTGTCAGGCTGCACTCGGCGACCCGGGGACTGAAGGATACCTAAAGCGGATGGATTTACTGAGTTTTGTTCTTCCGGCTGTGATCCCATTCTCGTTTTGGGCTGTCGGTGGTACATCGGTGAGTGTCTGCTTCTGTTCTTTCGGTAACGAAATGCAGAGCGCTGATATTCCGACTTGAGGGCGTTGGGATATACATCATGGCCACAGCGGGCGTAATGCAGGCGCAGTCGCTTATTCTGCGTCATCCTGCAGTGAGGGCACGGCTTGGACTTGCTCCAAGGTACTATGTTCCGTTCCTCCCCAGCTTGCGGGCTATTGGGCCAAACGCGAAGGAGGCTTGGGGGGACTTTAAAGCGTGGTTTTTCCAGCCCACCCAGGCTGTTGCTACTACAAAGAAACCTCGTCGACGATGATTGTAGCATTGCCTGTTGAAATAGGATAACCTTCTGACTTGCTCCTTTCCTCTACTTTTTGACAAGACAGGAACCAGGTCAGCGTGATGAAACGGTCATATGCGTGAGGTTCTAAACAGTAACTGTAAATCTTGACGGGGGTTATAAGTACTTTATCCACTGCTATAAGATATCTGAATCAGTTCGCGTTATGTTCGCGCAGCTCCGCGAATCCTGCGCAGTTTAAACGCAAATCCTCCAGCTTGAATTCTTCGGTGATCCTGTGCCGTGCCAAGGGTACACAAGTTCCCACGCCACCGAATGTTGACACATCAAACCTTGTGTCCGATCACCTACCTTGTCATCGAAACGCCCATCTTCGCCGTTGTTCTCGTCGTCGTTGGCTACCAACTCGTCCACTCTTTTTCTACCTTTCATTAACACCACCACCACCATGATTGCCTCTCTCGCAGTGTTTTCCTTGCTCACGACTGCAGCTTACGCCCAGGTGCGCCATCTTCTACCGTTCCATTTTCCGGATTTTTTCTAAATTTCTCCCGATTTTCCGATAGTCATCGACGTCGACAGCCAATGCCCTTATTCCCAGCGCAGCCAGCAGTACCTGCAAAACGTTTTTGAACAAACTGAATTCGGATACAACGCTGGACAAGTGTGCCAACTCGATGGTGTCTGCTTCATCCGCATATTCCCCTGGCAACTTTACCGACACCCCGACGGTGTCTGGCATAACCAAGACGCTCGATACTCTGTGCGCCTCGTCGTGCAGCGACACCGATGTGCGGCCTCTGCTCACCGAGTTCTCCGCGGCGTGCCCCCAGGAGCTGACCAGCGAGCCCATAGCCCAGGTTGTCCTCACCTACGACACGCTCTACGCCATAGTCCCCTTCCACAACGCTCTATGCACCAAGAACGACGGCGGCAACTACTGCCTTGTCCAGTCGGCGTCCAGCAACAGCTCGGCATCCGTCTCAGCGGGCGTCAAGGCGTACGCGGGCTCCTCGTCGGTCGACGTATCCACTCTAGAGGATTACCTCACCACCACCGCCTCCTCCATTTCCCGCCGCGCAGACGTAACCGTCACAACCCCTAACGCAACCACCTGGGCGAACAGCAACCTCGTATACCTTTTCCTTAACGGGTCAGGCACTGCCTCTACGCTCTGCACGACCTGCACGTCCAACATCATGTCTGCGTACATGGACTTTGAGGCCAAGATTCCTTATGGTCCCGGTCTTGCCCAGAGTGCGTTGATGAGCGGACAGGCGGCGCTGTACTCGGGCATCTCGTCCGTCTGCGGCGCGGGCTTCCTCAACAGCGCCGTCCAGGCTGCTGGTGGTATCTCCAGCTCCGGCATGGACTCTTCTGATGCCCCCCGCGTTGTGTCCAGGTTGGAGGGTGTCGCTACCGCGATTGGAGGCCTTGTATTAGCCTCTTTGTTCATCTAGTCATCTATGGGCACTACAGTATACCTTTGCCGTCGCCTTGTTCATTCAAGATTTTTCCTCGTCTCTGGGCATTATAGTATACCCCCTCCCCCCGCTTCCGCAGTGTATGTTCATTAAGCTAGCATAGACTGTTTGGTTATCGTATTCTTATTTCATCATCATCTACGCAGCTCTATTTACATCCTAATCCAGGTCGTTTCTTTGGGCTATGGGTAGGGCGTGGCCGGCCACTATTTATTTTCTTTAATCCACCAGTGTAACTGTACACATCCAGGACACGTAGCAGAACTGGGTATGTATGCTTTCTGCACCAATACGCTCATGCACGGATACACCTTGGGATAGAGGTTTGAGATCGCCTTTCGGTGTCTGGCGACAGAGTCTTTGGCCTCTGCTAGATCTACGCGTTCATCATTACGCGTTTTTCATGGACGCTCTGGTTTTTGTACGCTTATAATAACGTACGAGTTGCGGACGCATACGGTTGAAGCTTGATATCAATAGTGGGTGTATCTGACACCGAGACAAGATTGATTTGAGGGACGCGGAATGTCTGCTGGAATTCTTGGAATCTGGTCAAGTGTTCAGGCGTTTCTCACGTTGATTCTTTACCTTCCGTCATTGATTTGCAGCTTCCTCTGTACCTTTCTCATGCTGATCCACAGCTAGCTCTTCAATTGATTCACATTTGTTCCATTTCAGTTCTGTGCCTTTACCATGTCCATATGTTACCTTTACCCTACTAAGTAGACCAGCACACACACCCGTGTTGAGGGCGGGAAGCTCGTCCCCCTTCCTAAGGAGCAGCATCAAGACATTTTCTCTCTGGCCCGCACCTTCGTCGACGGTACAAACTGTGCCGTCAGTCAGTGTTCCCCTTTGCTGCCCTCATGGTATGTCCTACCCGTGTCGTCTACCATTTGTGCTAAGTAGAGGAAAGGAGCAAGTCTGAAGGTTATCCTATTCAACAGGCAATGCTACAATCATCGTCGACGAGGTTTCTTTGTAGTAGCAGCAACAGCCTGAGTGGGCTGGAAAAACCACGCTTTAAAGTCCCCCCAAGCCTCCCTCGCGTTTGGCCCAACAGCCCGCAAGCTGGGGAGGAACGGAACATAGTACCTTGGAGCAAGTCCAAGCCGTGCCCTCACTGCAGGATGACGCAGAATAAGCGACTGTGCCTGCATTACGCCCGCCGTAGCCATGATGTATATCCCAACGCCCTCAAGTCGGAATATCAGCGCTGCATTTCGTTACCGAAAGAACAGAAGCAGACACTCACCGATGTACCACCGACAGCCCAAAACGAAAATGGGATCAGAGCCGGAAGAACAAAACTCAGTAAATCCATCCGCTTTATGTATCCTTCAGTCCCTGGGTCGCCGAGTGCAGCCTGAACAAGGATTCATATCAGGATTGCTCATGAAGAGGGCAAGAGTGCGCACCCTGATGGCTACAAACGTCATCCCGCCCATCCCAACACACATCCAAGCCGGTGCAGTAGCCGACATATCCGGTAGCAGCCAGAATCCGCTATACTGCGCCACCTGAGGGACATTCCAAACGATACGCGCCGTGGCATAGAACGTTGCAAACGACCATATGATGGGCACACCGCCGCTCAATATGGCTTTGCTCACACTATACCCCGAGTCTTCCAAAAGCTTCTGCGTCTTCCTCGCCGCCGCAGATTGCACAAGGACATCATGCCGCTTGCCGGCCTCCTTGATCTTGGCCTGCTCAACCTCCAACTGCGGTCGGATAGCAGTCATCCGACCGCTGAGCTGCAGCGCCTGGATGCTTAGTGGGACGACGACGAGGCGGGCGATGATGGACGAGGCGAGGATTGTCCAGAACCAGGGCATGCCAACGGAGATGTGGAGGAACTGGATGACATAGCGGAAGAGGGCGGCTGGTGTCCAGCCCATGATACCCATTGACGCGAGGTCGCCGTATTGGAGAGGAGCGGTGGCAGCCATGATAGCGTCTGCGGACACGTCTGGAACGGATGATGCAACGACATCTACGGCGGACGAGGGAGATATTGATACGACTTCCGTCACGGGCGTGCTGCTAGCAACTTCTGTCGCGGGCGTGCTGCTAGCAGCTTCAGTTATAGGTGGAGAGGCCGTGCTGCTGGTAGCTGCTACAGCTTCATCTGCTGGTGGTGGTGGTAACGTCGAAGGTTCTGCAGGAGTAGCAATTTCTGAAGGCGGTGCAGCAATTTCCGAGGGAGGTGCAACGGTTTCTGGTGCAGGTTCTGGCGTCTTTTTAGAAAAGATGTTGAATCCAAAAGCGTGTGGACGCGTGGTAGAAAATGGACGCGTTGCCAGCAAATTCCGAACTGCGTGGCTCGACTGCGTGCTCCTGCAAAGCTGCCGTGACTTGGTGAATTAAGACGACCCACAAAGCGGGATGCGCACCTGTCTGGTAGGCAAATTCCGGCTGTCTGAGTTAGTTAAGATAGAGCAATAAATCGGCTGGACACGTACCTCAAAGCATTTGTCCGACATCGAGAACTATTAAATGGTCATTAAATACGGGATAAAACAACGGGTTGATTAGACGGAAGGGACACCTTGACAAGCAAAGCCTCCCGGCAGACGATATCCCTCGGATGCTCTGCATTTTGGCAGCACCCGCCCAAGCCCGCTCAATCTAAAGGTGGTGGATCGGAAGGAAAAATTGGATGGCCACGTGATCGAAGGTTATTTCCGAAAATAGACGCGGCACTCTTCCTTCTTCCCAGCTTCTTCCAGGACATTGACCGTCCCAGCTATAAACATCGTTCATGGCCTCATGCGTCGTTGTGTTTCCTGAGCTTGGGAAGCAGAAGTCGTCAATCCCTTCAGTTCTGTTGAAAACGGTGAACGGAAATGGGAAACGCCAAACTCGGATATCGCTGGTACCTACGCTCTGCTATAGTTGTCTTCGACCAACATCTGTTTATCCTAGGTTTGTCTTACTTGGGATCCTACGGAGGTTTAGGGCTTACCATTCGGATTCACAAATGCCCTTGTCCCCACTCGTCACACAAACGGACGACTATGGCACCAAGACATGCCGATTGCATAATGCGACTTGAAGCTTGAACACTCTCTTGTTTTTAGGTACCTTTGCTTTCGATGCTGCGGTTGACCTTCGCCCGTGAGTACAATCATGTCCTTCAACCGCCCATGCCCCAAAGCTATATACATAAAGCCAAACCGGGAAAATGTCGCCGAGTTTATCACGCTGCATCAAGATATCATAGTACGTTCTATCAATCACTACTTATCGTGTCTGGTGTAGGAAACGCAGATACATACCGTGGTTTAGTACCGCGGTACTAGCGCAGTTTTCGAGTGGTGTCTTTGCTCTTGTTCCAAAGTCGTTTCGGCAGCATCAACTGCCGTAAAGATCGAGGAGACCATAGCGCTTCGTTGGTGCAACGACTCTGCGGAAGTACGTCCAGGATTGTGGCGCGACCGTGAAGTCGGTATGTCGAAACCAGTATTGGCCTGTTCCTTGTTGCTGATTGTACAGAAGTCGAGGGCGATGCGATATTCGTGGCCCGGTACACTCTGGCTATCAATGCTCTGCAATAATTTCCTTGGTATACATGCAATTTTTTTAATCCAAGATTTCAATTTTGTTGGAGATTTACCTGAGCTCAGACTTCTAGAGTTCTCTCGCTGTCGGTCCACGGGCAGACATAAAATGTCTTCTTTTTCTGGTCTGGGCTTTTTCGACAAATCGAATAGCTTACAGCTTACTGTGTTCTTCGACTCGCCATACTGCTCTAAGGTAATATATCCGTGTTCATGGCTTTGATTCCTAGTTCACCAACCTCTGCCTCTCCTCCTTCTGATAATTCTCAACGAGATCTCTGCCCGTCTGAATACCCGTCTCGATCCCATTCTTCAGAACCAGAACATCAGCAACCGTCGTTATCAGGCGATAGCCCGCCTTGAACTTGTCGACGATGCCACTCTCCGCCGACGGGGACCCGAGAAGAGGCTTGCCGTACTGGCGCGCAAGGGACTCGATGCGCTCTATGGCTTCCGCGACGCGCTTGGGATCGTTGCCCAGGTCATTTCCTAGATCAGTAGGACCAATCACTGAAACCAACAAGTCAAGTCAGTGTCAATGTTACGCTCGTCACGAATGGCGGCCTCACTAATAGCGTCTACGCCCTCAATCTGCAGAATCTCCTCAAGATTCTCGACGCCCAATCCGCTCTCGATCTGAGGGATGACAGCACAATGGTCGCTCGCGACGTCCATCCAGGTCTTTCCCTCCGGAGCGGCCAGTTGGGCTCCAGGGAAGACTGTGAACATGGTTAGCACCTCAACGACGCGCCGACTGGGGTGTAACTTACGGACGAACGGCGCGAAGGACCGGTTTCCTTGTGGAGGGAACCTCGCGGCCGCGATGGACGCGCGCACCTGGGCGGGAGTTTCAGAGTGGGGGATGATAATCCCGCCTGCGCCGGCGTCGAGTGCCCATGTAACCCAGTCGTGCGCGTACGATGGGACGCGGACAACAGGGATGATGCGGCCTTGGGAGTACATCCTCAATGTTTGGATCTGTGGTGGCTCACGATCAGCAGACGCTCGAAAGCAGGAGGAGAACGTGTACCATCTCAGCCATGAGCGTCGGCGAAAGCGGAGTATGCTCTGCATCGACGACTACCCAATCGACGTTGGTGGCTGCGACGACCTTGCAGACATCAACGGAAGGAAGACCAGCCCAATACCCGAAAAGGGCAGTGTCGTTCTTTATGGTGTCGGCGATGGCCTGGCGCAGGTTGGGCGACTGGCGTATGTGAAGAGCGTTGTACTGGTCCATATTGAAAGGTATGATGAGAAGGAATCAAACTCAGAGGAAAGATAGTAAACTCTAGATTGAGCTACAGACTTTATATAGGTACAGATTCTTTCAACTTGCTTTACAATCCGATTAGTAAGACGAGGGGGGGAATACCAAGTACCGTGACCTTGTATGCAGAGAGCGGAGTAGTGTCCTCAGGGTTATATTCCAAAAGGATTCTCATAGCCTACCGAGGGCCGAGTTACTGTGCTATTTATGAAGTAGTTGGTTGACTCTCAGTCGCGATCGGAGCTAAAGTTGGCATACCTACCTGATATGTACTAAGTAGTAAAAGCAATTGCGCCGCTCAAACCACTCGAATCTTGAGTATGTTGAAGAGTAAAAAGTTCTTCAGGCATAAAACAAATGCGCTGAAGTTCAATTCAGATAATTTGCGACCTTGCGGGCTCAGTCGGATCCCGTGCCCGAACAAAAATCGCTTACTCAGTATTCAGCGCCCAGCTCTGATAGATATCTAGAATGTAAGCTTCAGGCTTCCTTCAGAGTTGGATTACAAATACTCTTGAAGGCGTCCATGTGCAACAGTGTTCTTCGTACGACGTTCTGCGCTAAGTATGACGATTCCCGGCGTCCGATACCAGACAGTTATATCAAGCGAGAGAGGACTACCATGCACTTGAATTCATCCTGTTGGGAGAGATCCTATGTTATGGAGTGCTGAGTACTAGCTTTCTTGGTGAACGGCATTGATGAAAGGGGAATTGCCTTTTTGAGCGTTACTCCTCTTTCTTTCGACTCTCATCATAAGGAGCATTCCGCCTTCGATTCTAGCCACCTTACTACCAGTATTGCAACGTTGATTCGCGCAAATGTCAGCAGTTTCTAATACTGAGTCCTGGAAAAAACCAACAACTTCTTACTAGCCTACTGCACATCACACACTACTTGGGCCAAGGAGCGACAGTTTTTCTATTCATGCAACAGAATGCAAATGATGATGTTGCCCGGAACGGATGAAATGCCCTGCATAGCGTGGCTCTGCTATGCTTGTGTACGAGGGTACTTTGGATTCGTCGGCGACAGTGGTCGCTTTAACTGGCCGTTCCCAGTCGCGTTTGAAATCACTCCTGTCCCGGCCTTCAAGTTCATGGTGTTACCTCACCTCTAGAGAGAACGTCGCCTCGCATCTTGTTCTCGTCTCAACCACTGGTCCTGCGGCGTCCCATCCTTAAGCGATGGAATTAGATCCTGTGTCCAGTACGGCGGCTTGCGACCCGTCGTAAGCCTCGTCAACTTGATCCTTTATGCACGAGCTAATAAGGTTTTTAGAATATCGAGTGCGTTGGGCTCTGGTGGCTGGCCAGGGTATCTCTCCCTCGTTCGTATTGATGTCCGGGGTGCTCGCGACTGGGTGCTTACAATCTGTTCAACGTCTGCTTTCTTCGGCGCGACAAGGCTTGCGATCATATGGGTCTAGCCAACCGAAATCTTCCCGATTGAACGCAACGCATAGGGTGTTAGCGGCTGGCGGCCTTCTACGAGACCGGTAAGTGTTGCCAACTCTTTTCTGTGTGGGCGTTGATCCGTTTATCTAGCGAATCGTTCCAAGAAGCTCAAGGAAGATGCAAGAGCTTGCTCAGGGCGAGGGCTTAGAGCCAATGCCCAGTATATAGGCTTAGAGGAATGACACGAATGAGACGTTATGGTGTACTTTTGTTAACGAGTGCTATATGTTAGAATGTTTACAATTCAACGTCTGGTTACAGTTGAGTACGATCACGTTTCGCTGGACCGTAGACACTTACGAATTAGAGTATCCTAGTGTTAGTCATCCTGAAAATGAAGGTCCCGCGACGACTGTGCACGCCACAAGTTGATCTCCAGCCGGTGCTAATACCTGGGATTCCGGAGCTGCGACAATGCGCATCCGACTCTGGAGGTCAGGGATTAAGACTCCTTCGACCTGCGTGAGGGATTCGTTAGTAAACAGTGTCTTTCGCATCTAAGAGTAATGGACTAACACCCTCAGCGTTTTCCAAGATTGTATGCAGCATTTCCAAGCTGACTTCCCAATGTTTTCGCACATATGGGGAAGAAAGCCGGTTTGCAATCCAATATACCAAGGGATATTTGCGGAATGCCGCTGTGGTACAGAGGCTCTGCAGAGAGGGTGGCCACGGGAATAGAGATATCTCCCGGTTTGGTGTTTGGGTCCATACAAGGATGGCTTTCACTGCCGTATCGCAGTCTCTCCATGACGTATGAGTTGGGCAGATTTTGGCTAGCTGTACAACAAGATCTTGGAGGGAACTTGAAAAGTCCCGTCGCCCGGCGCCTGCTGTAACAATAAGCATGAAACCGAGTAGGAGTTCTCGCGGTTGGTGAAGATATTCGCAGAATTCGCGACGGTTCGAGATTGATGTCAGAGTATAAAGACCCTCGACATAGCCCCCGATAACCTGTTTCAGGGATGTGCTCATGCCGCCACATATCGCCCATTGCGTGAAAACGATTTGCATCCACCCCTCATCTCTAAAGATTCTATATGCTTCCTCGCGACCACAAGACAATGCATTGCCCATTATGTCCATGGGCATTTCGAGGTCTGACGATCGAGCGAAGTAAAAAACAGAATCATATTGAATGCAGTCGTAGAAACCCGCCCAGGTTTGCAGAAGGAATTCAAGGCACGGAAAGTGGAATTCCGGCATGAAGGAGGACCGACGATAGAATGAGCGAAACTTAGAAAGACACAAGAGAAGAAGATTGCTGTCGTTCTGTGAATCTACGAGAATAGATGAGGAGGAGACGTCCCGAAGCCGTTGTATGACGCTGCACAAGAAGTCGAAATCCACTGTCCATTGGGCCGCATTCGGCATGACAACGGGATCCACGATGAGCTTCACAACGAAAGTAAGGAGATCGAGATGTCCGCAATGTGTTGTAAAGTGGTTCATGTTATCCCGGTGCTCCAGAACATGAGAAAGGGCCATTTTCCCAGCGGCTATCAATGTTCTGTGGTATGAAGAGATAGGCTTGACTGGGATGCTATCATAAGGCGCCAAGAGGGGCGTTTCGAGAATTGTATCCCAAATTCTCGCATGAAGACGAGTCCAGACGACTTGCGTACCCGTCATCAACGACGCGCTAGGACTAGTGGCGGGTGGTGGACCGATGACCGCGGATAAGACTTCAGCCAACGAACATTCGTCAATATGGCTTTCTGGGAAATGCGACGAGTCAAGACGACAATAGACATCAAGCACAAAACGGACTATTTCTTCCCAAATGAGAGGATGCATGAGCACCTCGGAGTGGCTAACGAAGAAACCATTGTAATTCAAGAACGACCCCCCGGAGGCAACCCATGTAGCGGCTCTGATACGTGGATCCCAACCACGGGATTCTTCAATGAACATGTTTGCCACTGTAACCTCTTCGCTGTCGTAGACCCTTGGGAGGAACAGATAAGAGCGACAGAGGCGCTCCACTACCCACGGTTGGCCAGGAAAGTTGAGACTCGGTAATGCTTCTCGGACCAGTTGACGGCGTTGACTCTGCATGTTCGTGGCGCCACTCCATTTCGTCACAGCATAAGAGCGCGACTCGGCAGGAAGCCCACTGATGCTCTGTAAAACAAGAGTATGAACAGTCGGGTTTGACGACATCTGATACAACCAGTCGAGAGCATCGACGGAGAGAGTATCATGCGTGTCTTGGACTGCGTCAGACTCTAGTTGGGCCAATGACTTGCACGGGTACTGCAACACCTCCAAAGCCAAAGCCGTGAAAGACTGGTGGTCTGATGGAATAGCCAGCTTGCGGATGCCACGACATGCCACGAAACAATGATGGACGGTTTTCCGCCAGAGTCGTCGAATAGACCGAATACCGAACTGGACAACTTGATGAATGTGATGAATGAAGTCGGTCAACGGTGTCTGGTAGGGACATTGTGGAAAGACAATTGGAATTGTATTGCTGATGAGGTAGAGTACACCGGCAAGGACCGTGAGTGTGCCAACAGTCCATGCGAGCGAGACGCGTAATGGGATGAAGAAAAGGGCGAGGCCGGCAAAGAAAAGCGTGAGGGAGATGTGCATAATGATAGGGAGCATGCCGATGATGATACGAACGCGCCACTTCTGAAGGCCCATGAAGCGAAACTGGCGGACGTGGCTGCGAAGTCCCGGTGTACCAGAGGGGAAGGTCATGTACCGGTGCAACCATTGCTTCACCAGGACGGCCGCGAGAGCAACGACAAGGCTGGTGGCGAGGCTAACGACCCACAATCCGTTAATCCAGACGTCAATAACATCAGGCTCGAATTTCTCGGCGGGGTTTATGGAGGGAGTCGTAACATTCACTGTCGCGCCATCGACCATGGCGAGCTGAACGAGGAGAAGATCGTGGAGGAGGAGAGCGGAGATTTCCGAAAAGTCTGCTTGAAGGTTCTGCGAAACCTGTACGAGGAACGACGTGACCACGGCAGAGAAGAGACCAGCCTAGTAAGTAAGTCTACTCAGCAATAATGCTTAATGACGAACTTGGATACGTACGAATACTAGCATCACATCCAAACCATCGCGGGATTGACCAATCATGTTTTCATCGAAGGCGGCGGCTTCTTCAACATACACACGCCATGCTCTCGCATTGGGCGCGGTTTCCTGGCCGTAAGAATCCTCTGGGAATCGCGCCACATAGTCATCATTGAAGACAGGCCGCGAAAAGCCTGGCCTTCGGGCATCCTGCGCGAGCCCAAAGAACGTTTTCGTGGGTTGTGTGTGTCGAGGTACAGATGCAGAGCTTGGCTCGGTGTTTTCGGCCTGCATTGTTACGTTCTCCGGAGCCGCGGGGCCGGGAGTACTCGCAGGCATTTCTTGCCCGTCGTTGGATACATCACGGGTTGACATAAGCGCGCTGGTACTAGTACTAGTAGTAGTAGTGTGAAAGCAAGCGCGTTTAACAGCAGCAGCACGGCCTTGCTGTCATTCCGTAATTTCAATTTGCATCAGATTCCCCGGCAGCCCGAGAGAACTTTGAAGCGGGATCAGGTGACTTGTTGAGCGAACGAGCAGAGTCGTGTTGGAGTCGTGTCACCGCTTCGCCTTCTGAAGAAGCCACTCTTCGCGCATCCAAAATTCTGCCGCTTCTCATGACGACCTGACTGTCCTTGACACCTACGTGGTACGGGTCTGTTTACCAAATGTGAAATGTCCTTCCATACGTGGGAAAATGCCACCATCTCGGCACTCATATAGGAAAGACGCGTTATTTTGTGGCTCTCACTTAACTCTCACCCCTACCATGACCACGACGCATGAAGCGAGGTTCATGGACCTCAACCCACCACATTACGGACGCGATGGTGTGGCATCTCCCAGACCTAAGTATCCCCCGGGCAACTTTCTCGACACGCACATTGACGAGAATCTCGTCCTGAGGCGCGTCGTGATACATCTTCCTCTGCTGACAGCGCTAGCACACGTTGTCGATGTGAAACTTGGCGGATTCTCCAATCGTCACTTGATACCAGATGACCTTTTTGGACGTACGCAGGACTGGTATCGGAACCCGGTCGATGTAAACACCGCGGAGCCTATAGCCACGACACACCAACTGGGGGCCGGTCTTGTGGCCTCGCAACTCGCGTCTAGCATATATGTACACCCTGAGCAGCCGCAGATCCTCTCAGCACTTTCATGGGGATATTCTCAACTGGATACATGTGACCAAAACTCGTCAAACTCCTTCCTTGTTGAACATTTCCTTCTTCGCTTCGCCAACTATAGTATAAGGGAGCCTCGCTTCATACAGAAGTTTCATCCAGAAATGCGCCCTAAAATGCTGGATATCGGAAAGAAGTATCCTCACTGTGCTACTGCCATGTTCTTTTGTCCAGCTGCGCATGAACTGCTTCGGAAGATGGAGCGTGTGGCAGAGATGGAGGAATTCCCTTGGACATCTAATTCGACAACAGGCAATCCGTCTCCAGCCCCGAAGGTGCCACAACCTCCTGATAACCCTCACCCGTTATGGCCTCTTCCCAAGCTTGATCTCGCCCCGCGTCGGGAGGGCCACATTCGACGTAGTTCCCGTACCGATTCTCCCATCGTGAACTACTGCTCGCCTGGTCGTGTCATGTCTATCGGAATGGAAAACTGGCGTGACAACCCTGCTCAATATATTCAAAGGGTGAGTTCATTTCTGGTCTTGTACTTTTGTTTAACTCGGCGCAGGCGTGGGCACTCGCAGTAAGAGCTGACGCCTCGGTTATTGTCTTCGACTGCGGGAACTATCTACGTATCGGAATTCGTCATCGCGAGACGCAAACACTGATCTTGTCTGATTTACTCGACGTGTGTCATGCCAAGGACCCCGCGTATGGGAAGATTTGGGCTGGTATGCATATTGCTATCGCGCAGGATTTGATGGAACGCTATCACATCCGTCTAGCGTCCCAACCCGTTCCTGTACCTACTGCCGGTCTGAAGCGTGCAGCTCCAGATACCGAAGAAGGTTCCAACAAAAAACGAAAGGCCAAAGCGCGGGGCACCCGCCGTAGCAAGGTATGTAGTATATTATTCTCTTCATCAAGTCCTGACGATTGGTAGGGATCTCACGCGAAGACTGGCACGTCGAAACGGCAAGGGGAAACAACCACGAGCCGTCAAAAGGTGAGACGAAGCCTCTAGATTAGTCTTGCAACCATTCTATTCTCTGATCTCACCCATGAAGGTTGTTGGTCTTTCTTCAGGCACGGTTTCACAGATGAATGTTCTCTTTTTTGTTTTGTCCGGAGATTTTATCACTAATCAGTCTGTAGAACCTCGAAACCTCGTTCTCTCGACACGTTGCGATCGCCATATACATTCGATTTGGGATATATAATTCTCCTTCTCCTTCCATTCTTCTTCAACCCGGGCAAAGGCGAAGGGCAGCCTACCTCCCACTAGTTATCTTACATTGGTCTTGAACTCTCGGCTCGGGACAGGCGCAACGGGTGATGTATTCGCGGCCACCATTCCCAATGTCAAGCACGGACCGATAGTCGTGAAGCTGGCGACGACTTTCAGACGCCTATGCCGATTACGACACGAGTACTCTGTTTACGCCCACTTGAAGAATGCCAATGTGAAGTGTATTCCACGGGTATTTGGCTTTTATCAGGATGCTCAACGCAGCGCTGGTGCACTGATATTGAGCAACGATGGCCGCTCACTCGGTGGGCGCCGAGCTAAACTCACGGCGAATGAAAAGTATGGGGCCTACTCTCATCGAATACCAACCCTCTGAGCAATTCACAGAACCCTTATACGAGCTGCGATGACGTCCATTCATGCCGCAGGCGTTCTACATCGCGATCTGAGAACGTGGAACATATTGGTCAATGATGCGGGTGGCATTTCCATTATCGACTTTGACAGGTCAAACATTGATGCGCAGGAAAAGGACTTCCGAGTGGAATGGGAGCGGTTGGAAAAACTGCTGAAGGGACAGCATGTTGAGAATGGTCAGGTCATCGGGAAAGATGGAATGCCTGCGAACATTGGCGATCTCGTGAACGATAACCCGGACGTGTAGATTGCAATGTTATTAGTAGCTCTCAAGCGAACAGTCCCAAGAAGGTCTCAGATTCACCTGGTATAAGTCGTGTATCAAGGACTATAATATTATTTTGCGCCACATAGCGAATGATTATCACATCGAAAGAAGTGGATATTCATATGCACATTTGTTCATCTGTCGTGCAAGTCAGAGTACCCCGCGTCCTCCTTAACAGGTCCCCCCATGCTCTGGTGCGTCTTGTACATATATAGTACGCCGAGTGGTGTCCGAAACTTGTTCAAACGTCTCGGTCTTTCTTCCACGAGGTGGCCGTGACGCCGACCCGCTCGTCGAGATGAAAAAGTTGCCCAATTTCTAGACAAGACGCATAGTCTGTATCCCGAGAAGGATGCAAGGTACCTCCGACCGGCACGACATCAGATGAATAAATGTGCATTCAAACACAGATGCAGTGACGCGCTGACGGCCGCGTCGAAAATGTGTACACACCCCCAATCATAGCGAACAGCGATCCTAAGAATTCACCGCTTGCGGAACGGGAGTGCATTGATCGTATATCTTCATGTTGGACCTTGGTGGACAAACGCGTTCAACCTCGTGATCGTGTTCGAGGTCAAAGCCCCGCGATGTGGATTGTTCTACCCCCAGTAACTGGCCCATTGCTCAATATTTAAACCTTTCGTTTCTATCACCTGATCTTTTCATTCTCTTCTTCCAACAATCATGTACGACTCACCCATTGGCCTACCGCTCTCGCCAAGTTCGACTTGGAGCCTTGCTCTGACGGAGTCAGATATCGACCTCATCGATCTTGAAGAGTGGGGACCATGGCAGTTGGAAGACGATGTTCGTATGCTCACCTTTTCTATGGTCGCGTCCTTACGTCCACAGGGAGAACCAGAGCACAAGCGCATTGAAGACCTCGACAGTGGCCTCGCCGCCCTCCGGGCGCTCGTACCCAACGATTGGAGCTCCGCCAATCCGTGCGCCGCCGAAGTTCTGGACATCACTTGTCAGTATATCAAGCACCAAAAGAAGAACGAGCGGAAGAATATTGCAACATGGGAGCGAGAGATAGCCGCTTTGCGTGCGCATGCGGAGTCCTTGGAAGAGAGGTGCGAGGAGTTGTCAAAGGACAAAGAGAGTTTGGCGAGGGAGCTAGAGAGGGTCAGGGGAGCAACTGAAAGATGCGGATGAGGCAGAACTGAAAGAGCATGTGGGCACGAAGCGAGGGCGCGAGGGCGATGACAACATGGAAGAGAAAGGTGACGAGAAGAAGGCAAGGATCAAGGACACGTCTGTCAGTGTATGAATGGTTGTATAACGTTTGTACTAGTCGAAGTAGCTGTCTTGAACGCGTGCGCATATGACGCCAGCGAGATGCCAACTTGGGGGACAAAACAAGACCCTTAAACTGCAAGACGTCAGCGTCCCGGCGAGCCTCCTTGGACGGGACATTCGCTTGTACCGGACCCGGCGCGATGCATCATAAACTCAACTATGAGGAGAGAAAGTCATGCTCATTGATGGAATCAACTCAAGTTTACGATCGAACATCGGAACCATGTTGCTCTAAAGTGCAGCCAAGTTTAAGGGGGCTGAGGTAGACGGACAAGGACGCTCACTTTACGTAGTTGACACACCTAGTAATCCGAATCAGTACTCTTCGGAAGCGTCGGATGGAGCCCTCATGCTTCCGCTGGGCGCGGCTCCACCGATTCCGCCACTGCTCGAGTTGACAACGCCACCACCCAGTAAGAGTTGCGACCGGGCGGACAGTATACAACGCAGTCTCTTCGAATGGTGAGCGGCGATGTGAATGTGTGTGGGGCGGGACATTAAACGGAGGAAGGTATTGTCCTGGAGAGATCACTTTAGTGAGTGATATAAAGATAAAACATTTTGAGAACGTACAAGGTTCAAGTTGGTAGAGTCGCTGCTATCGCCGTTGCTAAAATCGTTACCCAAAATCTTCCAGGCGGAGCGAGGAAAGAAGATGCATTGGCACTATTAGTATGAGTGCTGATGATAGGAAAGTGTGACGCAAACTTGCATGGATGAATAGAATTTAAAGAAAATGCACCATTGCTTTACAAATGTGAATGGGTTCAATATACAAACACGTTCCTAATCCGAGTTCTACCATAGTCGCTGCCAATTAATCCGACTTGCCACGCTTCGCGGTCTCACCGGTGGCCTTGTTATATCTATCGGCGAGGCGGTCATATTCTTCGGCCTGAGATTTCGCCTGGGAGCGCAACGCCTCGAGGTCTCGCTTGCCCGCAGCAAGCTCCTTCTGTGCCGACTCAAGCTCTTTCGACTACAAAGGAATAAGCGGTCGAAAAGGCAAAGGCGAAATTCAACTCACGGAACTAGCCGAACCCTTCTTGGCGATCAACTCCTCCTCTGCCTGAATCAGAGTGAGGATGATGGAGAATGTGCGAGTTAGGACGAGGGACAGGAAGAGCGTAAAGCCCGTGAGGTAAGTGTTCCGTTGCGAGCTAGGGCAAATCAACACGTATTTACTGCGGGTGCTGAAACGAACACGTACTAGAACTTGCGCGCGGCGAGATTAGTCTCGGTGCGGACGTCAGACACGCCTTGTTGGCCCGACTTTGCCAGTTCTGCCTCTGCGGTCACTCTAAACATACGCTGAAGCGCGTCGAAGAAGAGAATGGCGACAAATATGAAAGAGATTTTGAGACCGTATGCGATTTTGGCGACGATGGTCGAGGTGGAGAGGAAATTGAATAGGCCCTTCTTGACTTTGTGGGGGAGTGGGGCAACCAGGACACAAAAGGTGACCATTTCCGCGGCGAGCAGGAGAAAGGTGAGGGAGTAATAGATGGTCATGGTAGTTGAAAGGCAAAACACGTATGTGTGATGTCATCACTTGCTCCTTTCAAAAAGCAGGTGGCGTGACGTCACAGTCACAGGACGCGTCATGGACGTGAACATCAAGCACGCTGGCAAGACGCTCGCCGTCGTTCTCGACGTCGAACAACCTCCGAGCGCCTTCAAAGATGCTGTCTATCAAGTTACAGGTGTTCCAGTTGAACGGATGAAGATCATGGTAAAGGGCGGCGTCCTCAAAGTAAGTCCTGACGGCGAGCATGCAGATCTATTACTGATGGCGGTGGCTAGGACGACTCGGATTGGAAGAAAATCGGGCCCAAGCCGGGACAGACGTTCATGGTCATCGGTGCTGCGGGAGAGCTGCCCAAGCCGCCAGAAAAACCCGTGACGTTCCTCGAAGGTGCGCGGTAGGGAGCGAGTACGATTGTGGCGACGCTGACCAACACTAGATATGGAGGATCAGGAGCTCGCAGAAGCACTGGCAATACCCTCGGGTCTGAAAAAGTACGGTCTAGCCGCTGTCATGGACGTTGAGCTCACCATCCAATAGCTTAGGAAACACTTGTTACATGAACGCGACGATCCAGGCACTCCGAGTCATCCCACCCATGCAGGCAGCGCTCAATACCACCTCGGCCTCCGGATCTCTGATACCCCAGCTGCGCGATTTGTACTCGTCGATGCTCAAGACAACAGACTCGATCACACCGCTCACCTTTCTCCAAGCCCTGAGGCAGGCCTTACCCCAGTTCGCTGAGCAGAGCCGCGGAGGATTGGGTTACGCACAACAGGATGCCGAGGAAGCCTACTCCCAAATCGTCAACTGTCTGCGGCCCGTCACCGACGCATCCGACGCCAACAAAAAGTTTGTCGAGCAGTGGATGATGGGTGAGATCTCGCGCGAGACCAAACTCGAAGGCGACGCCTCCCTCGAGCCACCCACCTTCTCCACTGAAAAGGTCCTCAAGCTCGAATGCCACATATCCATCACCACCAACTACATGGCCACCGGCATCGCCAACTCACTGCAGACCACCCTTACTAAGCGCTCTCCCGCCCTCGGTCATGAAGCATCCTACGTACAGACTACACGCGTGACCCGCCTGCCGTCCTTCCTTACCGTCCACATGGTTCGCTTTGCCTGGCGCGCCGACGTTGGTCGCAAGGCAAAGATTATGCGCAAAGTAAAGTTCCCAACCACCTACGACGCCCTCGAAATCACCTCGGACGAGCTCAAGGCACGTCTTATGCCCGTCAACCGACGCCTAGTTGAGATTGACAAGGGTCGTGCCGAACGCCGCAAAATACGATTGAGGAAGCGCGGACTAGTTGGCGGTGGCGATACTGCAGCCATGGATGTTGATGATCAGGGTGAGCCGGAGGATGTGATACGCGCAAAGGAGCGCGAAGAAATCGAGGGGCTTGTGGATCCTGTTGTAAAGGCAGACATTGGTGCCAGCTGGAGCGGGCTCTATGACCTGGTGGCTATTGTCACCCATAAGGGTGCCGCGGCGGACTCGGGGCATTACATCGGGTTTGCAAAGAAGAGCGCGTTCCATGATCCTACATACCTTGATCGTACGACCTTTCCTCGCATCTTTGTTTTTTTGCTAACCCTTTTTCTTACAGCGAAAGCAAACGTGGACACCAAGACACTGGATATCCTTGAGGCGGATGAGGATTGGTACAAGTTTGACGACGACAAGGTGTCCGTGTTCCCCAAGGAAAAGCTGGGTACTCTCGATGGCGGAGGGGAGGATTCCGCCGCGTATGTGTTGGTCTATAGAAGTCGAGTTGTATAGAATACTAAATGTATGCTTGTATTGATTCTTGGCCGTCGGCCTAGGATTGGGCTGAGAACTTGCCGTGTATATTTTCCCTGTTCGCGTCGATGAATGAGGGTTAGTGTTCACGCGTTCACGAACGGGTAGGGTAAGCGTAAGATAGATGTGTTGACCACCACCATCAAACTACAAAAGTCGTCTAGCGACGCAACCCCAACAAAAAAACACGCAGCGGTATCCACGATGTCTACATGATGTCGTGGTGGCTTGTTCGTTGAATTTACTCTTTTGTTATAAAAAAAGCCACTTTCCTCCTGGAAGCTCACACCAGTGTGCAATATCCACGGGCCTGGGCCTGAGACGACTTCCTACCCGCAAACATCGACCTACCTCTGTCCGACGTCGATATCCTGTCAATGTGTTTCTGCGAGAGCATTGTTTCATGGTAGTGGAGGGTAGTGGTCACCCTCCATCTTCTCCATCTTAGCTTCTCCTCGGGCTCCTCATCTTATTATGCCTCTGCCATGGGATACATCTTTTCATTGGACTACTGCCCCGAGACCTCTTGCCTGTAAGTCCTACAAGTCGTTGTTGTGGCAGAATGATGATCGATCTGAAGCTTGAAGCCTTGCTGAGCGACTTGCCACGCGATGACGTGTGGCCGATTGGGCCGATGACCCGTGCGCGCCTCAAAGCCTTTCCTCGTTACACTCACGACGGGAGTCGACGACGATGACTGCCCGTCTCCTCTGCCACAGCGTGTACATCGGCACCAGTCATTTTCTTCTGCCCACCCTCCACATCCCTCTTTTATTATTGATTTGATCAGCATTCCTAACAAGTGCTTGAGCCTTGAGGGTTTGGGTCTCCTTCTGGTTGCGCCGGGGACTCGCAGGTGTACTGGGATTGACCCTGCCAGGATTCGCTCACCGCTCTATCTGTCGAGTTGAGTGTTCCACAGCTATTTGGGAGCACCCAGTCCTGGTCGGTCATTTTCATTTACAAAACACATATTTGCCTAGCAATGTGAATGTGCACGATTTCTCTTATACTGACATCAGGCGCACTCATACAGAGCATATTGTTTGCCTGATTAAGCTAGCGCGCGTTAACATTAACGTTTAACCGTTTAGGCCCAGGTATGTCACCGTATTTATTTTCGTGGGAACATATCGAACAGAGTTGGCCATATACAAAGCAACGTGATATTTCCTTCCTTCCTCATTCAGGCTTTCTTTGATCGACCGCCTCTTCGCGTACTCTTTGCCTCTGAACTATCTGCTGCAAACTTCCTCTCAGCCAATAACTCGGACAACCACTTTGGATCCTCTTCATCATCGACGTCTTCCTGACTCAAGCCGACCTGCAGCTTGTAGCGGATATCACGATAAAGCTCAAGGGCTGATTTTTTCATCTGACCCAGACTCTCCTAGTCATGTTTCTCAGCATCGTCTTATGTACACACGAGAGACAACACACCGTATCTTTCGTTGCCCTGAGTCCTTCGCGCGCCCCACTATCCCTTCGTCCAGACTCCTTCCGAGCGCCTCTCTGACTGGAGGCACCCATACTTCGCACTCGTTGTCTCTGCTGTTCACGATAATCGACATCTCGATAGTACCCGTCCGCATTCAAGCTTGGGAATGGGATCGCACTCGGTGCCTGCCTATGTAACTCCGAGTCTCTCCCTAATTGCGACTTCTCCTCCTCTTCTTCTTGACGAAGCATTACACCTCGGAGGGCAGCACCATAGTCAAATTCAGCCGCAGTGCGTCCTCGTTGATGGTGCTCAGTTCTCGGGACTGTCGCGCTGCTGGATCCCTGTAGGCGCGATCCTTCCACCCTATCCACGGTTGAAAGGAACGATGGACTGCTGTCACCAAAGGGATACGTGTGAGGTGCGAAAGCTAGGCCCCCAGCCTCCGTGAAGCTTCCGTCATGCCAGTACTGACTCGAGTCAATCAAGGCCGTTGCGGAGTCGGCGGACTGACCGGAACCGCTAGCTGTTGGCTCCGCTGGTGTAGCAGACATGGTGTGCTCCGCAATGCCGATATGTGCGCCCGATGCGTTGGTCATAGCTGAAGATGCTCTGGAGTGATGCTTGAAGGTGAAAAGATTGTTAAAATCAGCACGGCTCTGTTCGTGTGATGAAGACTCACGCGAATGCAATGACAGGAAGATGCAGGTCTATGCTCCGCTGAATCTCAGCTTAAGTACACGTATTGTTGTTCAACTTGATGCGGTGACCATGTAGAATTTGGATGAAGGTAGGTCGCTTGTCGGCGGTCACTAAGTTCATCCGTTATTGTTAACTTCCTGTGCCAGATCACAACGCCGTGATTCTATTGTTCCGTTTTTATTATGAAGGTTTCTTATTGTTTTCAGATCAAGGACAGCCCTCGCCGTTCTTGTCATAGCGCGCCGTCGGTTTGGTGGCGAACATGAGCAGGACATTACTATGGCCATCTCTTCTGACAAGGAAGAACCTTCACGGACGATACTCTGAAGTACGGAATGGTGCTGCCACTGGCCAGGCCCATAAGGATCTACAAATGGCCGAGAAATACTAGGAAGTGGATACACATTCTCACGCCTTTGTGGGTCCTCATTCTCATGCACAGGTTTGTTCATGATCCTATCAACGCATTCGTGAGAGGATACAAAGCCTCGGAACTGCTTGGACGAATGCAGAGACAAGGTGTCGCGAGGGTGAATGATTTAGCAAACCTTGACGTGTTAGCATGCCTGTTGGAAAGACCTCGCTTTTGTCTTATTGTGCCACTTACGGAACAATGCACGCAAACAAATACCAGGCGCTCTGAACCTTCCGCACATTGGTAACTAGTCCATTGTTGCACCTGCACCGGCACAGGAATGACAGACGAGTACGTTCATTTGTTTCTCGAGCTTGACGTTCACTCAAGATGTATTTTTCTCCAAAGGAGCGAGCTTGAACAACTTCTTGCATGGCAGCTTCCTCGTTGCAAGAAGTCTGGTAATGGTACTACCGGCACTGTCACGCTAAGCCAAGCGCAGACAGCAGTCACCGCTCCCCCTCCTACCGCCCCCACAGCCGGAACGTATTCGATTGGCGGAAATACGTTTCTCCATTCACAATCTATTTCCATTCCCCCAGCGATCGGACAGTCGGTCGAACCAGCGGACGTGCTCGAACTCTCCGAGCTTCATCTTGCAGAAGATCTTCTCCTCAGATATGTTGTCCAACTGCCGGGACTTGCCAAATACTCTGGCATGATGTGTGACGCTGCTCTTACGGACAACACACGTCTTCCAGCCCTAGAGCCATTACATGTATGCGGCTCGCGCGGGCGCGACTGGCTTCAGGAGGACCCTAGGAAGAACTATCTAGCAGACAGACGCGAAGTTCAGGCGTTTTGTACAGCGCGCGAGATAATAGCTGCTACGGCCGCTTCTGCCTTCCTGGATTCATCGGTATCGGCCTGGGAGAACCCATACCTGGTATGGCAAAGCGACCCTTCCTCTGAATACCGCGATGAGTCGGTGCAGTCCTATCTTTCACTCGACCGTAAGGTCATCCCGGCGGGTCTGGACCTCTCTCAAAGCCTGTTGGCAGCTGAGGAGTTCGGCTTGACGCCGTTCGTCCTGTACTATTTTACGGAGCCCGAGTTCCTGAAAGGAACCGCCAAGTCGTTCGAGCGTATCGGTTCGACTCACGAGGATTTTTCATGGACTCACTGTTCACCGAAGGAGAATACGTGTGAAACACCCTTCTGTAGAGAGTACTTTGATACTCACGGCGACTTTCCCCGTTCCGCGCGCACAGCAGGCCCGGACTCAACTATCGTTAAAGATATCGTTAGCCAGATCAAGTCGGATGTTGCGAAACCTGACGGTAGACCCAACCACCAGAAGATGTTGCTTGCCCGACAAGTCTTGAAGAAGGTATAGCCATTCGCAGCAATTCCCTCCTTGTTTCTGAGCCGGTCACCTCTAGGTTTGGACAAAGCTCGTATCCATAAACGGCACATTTGCAATCATAGGCGATGGCCAGTACGAAATGATCTGCATGCGGCACCGACATCTACAGATACTTTTTACATCGCCATGCCATGACGTCTCAAGGGACCCGTATGATCGAACGCTGCCTTCGCACATGAGGGTTCGCATTGGCCTCAATATTATTGCAACTCTGGATTTGGTTTGGCGAGCTAATCTATGGCGTAACGCCGCACAGATTGGTATCCAAGTGCCAACCAATGTATGCCTTCCATGCTCCAATATGCATCGTATGACTGACCCCCGATGTTAGGCCTTGTCCAGACACCTTACCACTTTCGTGACGGTGAAGTTACCAGTCATATAATTGACGAAATAACAACTAATGCGCTCTTCATAGGCTGATTATCTGGCCCAGCAGCTTCTCGAAACGAAGACGGTAAAGGCACTGTGGGTGAAGACTCCCGTCTTACTCAAATATCTGGCAAGGCGGGAACAACCACCTCAGCCCGATATTGATCGCGTCCTCGACCTCAACAATAACTCGCATGCGTTAGCCAGTGATATCGGGCATACCCTGGTTGCGTCGACGAATGAGGGAAGGAACGAGGAAGGGGGGTTTATTCTCGGCGATATAAGCCCAGGTATCTATTTCCGGGGGGATCCATATCGAACAGAGTTGGACCATCCACCCGAGGCAGAGGCACACGTGTGGGGGCATGGAGGTGGACTCGAGTGGGGATGGACACCGCTGGTTGTACAAATGGCGGTTGGCGTCTCTGCTGGGAAGCAGTTGGAGATTGAATATCAACATCGTCTCCGGATCTCAAGAACATCGGATGCCGCTATTCTACCCCAGTTATACGGAATTTTTGGAGACTCGGCGACCAATGCTCATTTTCTGTTCCTGGAGGACATCGGGATACCGCTCGGTCAACACTTGAACTATCTCTCCAACACTTTCTCAAAAAGTCGTCTACTGAGCCGCGTTAAAAGGTCGCGTACATCGTACAGTCTTGATCACGTAGCTAATGTTCTTTAGGCTGGATGATGAACTTCGATACACACTCAACAGGCTACATGCTACGAGGCACACACACGGAGCGTTGTTGTCGATGTCAGACGTGTTGGTGGCCTTAGATCACACGGAGTCAATCCGGCTCGTATTCAAGAACTTGCGCGAGATGCAGTTTTGGCCCAGCCACGGAGAGGAGGAGACCAAGCGCAGAGGTGAAGATATAGTCCATATGAACGAGATTGTGCAGGACATGTATACGACATACGGACTATCTCCATAAAACAGGTAGTAGGCAGGTAGAAACCGTCACGAGTCCCATTGACGAACGATGCAAGCATTGTTGAGAGCTACTAATGATATCGCAATTTACACCTCCGGGTTATCGTTCACGAGATCGCCAATGTTCGCAGGCATTCCATCTTTCCCGATGACCTGACCATTCTCAACATGCTGCCCCTTCAGCAGTTTTTCCAACCGCTCCCATTCCACTCGGAAGTCCTTTTCCTGCGCATCAATGTTTGCCCTGTCAAAGTCGATAATGGAAATGCCGCCCGCATCATTGACCAAGATGTTCCACGTTCTCAGATCGCGATGTAGAACGCCCGCGGCATGAATGGAGGTCATCGCAGCTCGTATAAGGGTTCTGTGAATTGCTCAGAGGGTTGGTATTCGATGAGAGTAGGCCCCATACTTTTCATTCGCCGTGAGTTTAGCTCGGCGCCCACCGAGTGAGCGGCCATCGTTGCTCAATATCAGTGCACCAGCGCTGCGTTGAGCATCCTGATAAAAGCCAAATACCCGTGGAATACACTTCACATTGGCGTTCTTCAGGTGAGCGTAAACAGAGTACTCGTGTCGTAATCGGCATAGGCGTCTGAAAGTCGTCGCCAGCTTCACGACTATCGGTCCGTGCTTGACATTGGGAATGGTGGCCGCGAATACATCACCCGTTGCACCTGTCCCGAGCCGAGAGTTCAAGACCAATGTAAGATAACTAGTGGGAGGGTAGGCTGCCCTTCGCCTTTGCCCGGGTTGAAGAAGAATTGAAGGAGAAGGAGAATTATATATCCCAAATCGAATGTATATGGCGATCGCAACGTGTCGAGAGAACGAGGTTTCGAGGTTCTGCAGACTGATTAGTGATACAGTCTCCAGACAAAACAAAAAAGAGAACATTCATCTGTGAAACCGTGCCTGAAGAAAGACCAACAACCTTCATGGGTGAGGTCAGCTAACAGGAAGGTTGGAAGATCAAAAGTTGGCGGGCCTTTTCATGGTCAATTATTCTTCCACCGGACGACTGAGGGGAATTACTCGACGCGGGACTGATCTGAGGCTGAGGCTCACCTTTGTACGGCTTGTAGTTGTTTCGCCTTGCCGTTTCGACGTGCTAGTCTTCGCGTGAGATCCCTGAAAATCGTCAGCATTTCGTCAAGTAGAATAATCATTCTACATACCTTGCTACCGAGTTTTCCTCGCGCTGTCGCCTTTCGTTTTTTGTTGGAACCTTCTTCGGTATCTGGGGATGCACGCTTTAGACTGGGAGCAGTCATAGGAACGGGTTGCGACGCTAGACGGATCTGGTAGCGTTCCATCATATCCTGTGCGATCGCTATATGCATACCAGCCCAAATCTTCCCATACGCGGGGTCCTTGGCATGGCACACGTCGAGTAAATCCGACAAGATCAGTGTTTGCGTCTCGCGATGACGAATTCCGATACGTAGGTAGTTCCCGCAGTCGAACACAATGACCGAGGCGTCAGCTCTTACTGCGATTGCCCATGCCTGCACCGTTTTTAACGAAAGTACAGGAGCAGAAATGAACTCACCCTTTGAATATATTGAGCGGGGTTGTCACGCCAGTTTTCCTTTCCGATAGACATGACACGACCAGGCGAGCAGTAGTCCACGACGGGAGACTCGGTACGGGAACTACGTCGGATGTGGCCCTCCCGATGCGGGGCGGGATCAAGCTTGGGAAGAGGCCATAATGGGTGAGGGTTATCAGGTGTTCGTAGCACCTTCGGGGCTGGAGACGGATTGACTGTGGTTGAATTAGACGTCCAAGGGAATTCCTTCATCTCTGCCACACGCTCCATCTTCCGAAGCAGTTCATGTGCAGCTGGACAAAAGAACATGGCAGTAGCCAAGTTAGGATACTGCTTTCCGATATCCAGCATTTTAGGGCGCATTTCTGGATCAAACTTCTGTAAGAAGCGAGGCTCCCTCACACTATAGTTGGCGAAGCGAAGAAAGACATGTTCAACAAGGAAGGAGTTTGACGAGTTTTGGTCACAGGTATCCAGTTCAGAATGTCCCCATGAAAGTGCCGAGAAGAGCAGCGGCTGCTCAGGGTGTATATATATGCTAGACGCGAGTTGCGAGCCCACAGAACCAGCCCCCATCTGGTGTGTCATAGCTATAGGCTCCGCCGTGTTTACATCGACCGGGCTCCGATACCAGTCCTGCGTACGCCCAAAAAAGTCATCTGGTATCAAGTGACGATTAGAGAATCCGCCCAGTTTCGCATCGACAACGTGTGCTAGCGCTGTCAGTAGAGGAAGATGTATCACGACGCGCCTCAGGACGAGATTCTCGTCAATGTGCGTGTCGAGAAAGTTGCCCGGGGATATTTGGGTCTGGGAGATGCCACACCATCGCGTCCGTAATGCGGTGGGTTGAGGTTCATGAACCTCTCTTCACGCGTCGTGGTCATGGTAAAATGAAGAGTAACGAAACCGAACCAACCACGCTTGATTGCCGGTAATAGTATGTTCTCACGCACGGACGAGGGGTGACGATCAACGGCCATTTCACAAAAATGCAGAGATTCTGAATACAAGAATGCAGTAGGTAGTTAGGAATTGTCTATCAAGAGGGATGTGAATTGCACACGCGCGCAATTCTGTCCAGAGCAAATATGGAGGTCGAAGCACGTGCCGAGACAGGAAAGTCCCGAATATGACATTATTTCCGCACGTACTTTGGATGCAAGTATTAGGGTGGTGGAGTAGGGCGTACACCGCATGCGTAGTTTGCATGCGCCATGCGCCGCACCGGCCCTGCCTTACCTGACCACGATTGCCGTCCGGTTCAGTGCTTGGCTTCTCCCTGCGGAAGGATACAAAGATGTGACCATAGAAAAGGCGAGCCTACTAACATCTTCCCACTCCCCTCCTCCCCAATCTTCAAGATCGTTGTTGAGGTCGATGTCTCAGAGCAACGGCGGCTCGTCGAAGGCGAGTGCGCCAGACAAATGGGTAAGTTGTCCATGATTGTTAGGTGAAGAGAATGAAGAGATCAAGTGACAGACACGAAATCTTTAAATACTGAGCAATGGGCCATTTACTGGGGGTAGAACAATCCACATCGAGGGTCTTTGACTTCGACACAGCTCGACACGATCACGAGGTTGTTTCGTTAGCGTGAATAGTCCTGACCAATGCACCCGTCTCGTTCCGACGACCGTGCACGGTGTAGATGTGTGCCGTATGCGCGGTCCTCAGTATCGTGTCCTCGCTATGACACATTTCGATAAAGTGGCGCACCCTAATTTTATACATACAGTACTTACTCGTTCGTCACTGTATCGTCCGTCTGTCTTTGAGAGACTACTAATTTTATAGTTCCTCACTCGAAATACTAAAGTCAGAACAAGTCCGTGTCACCTGAGCATCAGGAATCAGGATGCGACAATCCTACACGACGTCAGATTTGTTTCACTGCTCTGACAAATTGTCCTGGTTTTTGTCGTGTGGCTACTTCCACCGTTTCTTAAAATCGTCCGCCAATAACCACGAGTCCTTCTTACCACCCGGATGACAATTGATTCCGCCTGACCACGTTGTCCCTGGAGTTGTCAAGACTTGAGGACGGATAACATGAATGCATACCAACATGCCCGTTTCTTCTCTTGTTCCCGTTTTAGTCCTAGAAACACCGAATGATTCAAGGAACCGGCGGACGAGTCCTTGTTCTAAAGGATCTGAACTGGAAGCCATTTCGGAGTTGTAATCTACCTCTGCCAGAGACTCGGATAGGAAGACATGACATCGTGGGCAGACATGTTGGTCGACAGATGCCAGTTATTCAGCTGCAGTCAGGTGATACAGATGAAAGAAAGAAAGAGCAGTCTTAGAAATAGACCAGTCTTCGCTTGGTAATCGAGTAGCGCGATAAGCAGCGGTTCGTTCAATAGGCCAAGAAGACTCGGAAGACATTGTCTGCTTCGCGCCGAATCCAATCTGTCAGCGCCACTATCGCTTGCGAGATAGAAGTCCGCCACAATGGAACACCGTGGTGATACTAGCCCACGTTTGTACATCCCGGAGGCTTTTGATATAGCTGAGCAAGAAGATCCTCATGATCATCTCCAAGCTGAGTAGAAGCGCAAGCTGAGCCCAGACTGCTGAAGACAAAAGCGAACAATTCAGAGCGTCGGCGGCAAAGGGCCTTGGGGAAAGATCGCAGTCAATAAGATCAGCGTGGTTGTCGTTCCGGACAGTGAGTAGGCTAACCTTCGGCTGACTCGGATGGCGCAATTAAATGGACCTGCCGGAGTCAGTTCCTTGAGAACGGCCCCAATTACATTCTCAACAGTGATGGTGACCTGAAATAACACATTCCTCTTCCACGCACACATTTGAACACACAATCCTTTCCATCTGAACAGGAGATAGTGAGCACAGTTGTCATGGCTAGCCAGGCCGAGAAAACCGAGTACCTCGAGCTCGTGGCTCTCGCGTGGTCGCGAGGTTCCTTGATCTCTTGTGGAGTACTCAACAATCGTAACGGCGAGGGAGTAAAGTTCCACGTTCTTGGACGAGAATGACCGTCTTCTTCAACCACAGGTACAGGGCTTGGGTGCCGTGGAATCGCGGTGGGCATCCCGGTATATCTCAGTCTCGACTTACGTGTTCCGAAATGGCTCCGTCTGGCTCCGCTGCTGTGAGTGTCATTATTTCCCGGTTCTATGATGTCTAGGCTTTATAAATGGTCGCAGCACGCCGCTCTATAAAGCTTTGATATTTGTGGATTCTGTCAGACCTCTCGTCTCTGACGGGCACGCTCGTTCCTTATTTCGTCTCGGCTTTGTCCCGGTGCCTATCACCTACTGTTGTTGGTTGATCCTCGGCCCTGAGCATCCACTGTCCTTGAGTATCTCGCGTTTCTTTCATCCCATCATACACTACCAAAACGCCAAAACTTTAATATCCAGTCTCTTCCCTCAACTGACTCCCCCAGTGGGAGACGTGCGTACTCTTGTCGCGTTGCTTATCATGCGAAGCTGATGACGGTCCGAAGGTTATGCTTAACGTGCATGGAATTGTCACTCGAGGCTTATCGGGACATAGTCAAGTATGTCGGAAGCCGCTCTGACCTCGCCACATTGTGCAGGGTCTCCAAAGCGTTCCGTAACGTGGCAGAACGCGCCCTGTACAACACCGTGTACATGCACGACGTGGTCATCACTATGCTTTTGTGTACGACGCTCTCAACGCAGCACCGCGTGGCGGAGTATGTGGATGCTTTCACGATCCATATTTCCGAGCCCTCTGATTCCGACGACAATGGCGACGACGAGCAGTCTGACGAAGACCTTCCGGAAGGGTTCCTGGACACACTCTCATCCGCACTACGCAATCTCTTACGACTTCGCTATCTCAATCTTTGCATCGGTCCCGGCATCCCCGCCCCCAGCGCCTGGATTCTGCAAGGCTGCACCTTCCAGCTTCGTAGTTTCCACTGCGAGTTTGACTGGGATTCCCACCTCGTCTCCTTCCTTAATTCCCAGCGTGATCTTTATGATCTCTACATTTTAGACTACAACGACTCTAACACTGTCACCCCGACGACGGACGTACCCACACCCATTTCCTCTGGTCTCGTACCCGAAGCTTGTCGCAAGCTTTCCATATTGGAATGCACCTTTACAGAGGCGGCCGCTGCCCTGGTTCCAGGTCGACCTGTGAAACGCTTGAAAACGTGTTTTTCGCGTTCTGATATCGCTGAAAAGCGGCAGGAGCTGTCGCGGCTGGTTTCAGGCATCACCCAGTCCACGGGCAGATTACGCTCTCTGGATATCGCTGATTCGGTATACGAGGCATCCTTCACTCTCGAAATATTGACGGATCTGGCTAGTGCAGTAAGCAGACTGCGATACTTGGGCAGCTTCGCGCTACCAGTTCCAGGCGATGAGGTGCGTAGCGTTCAATATTGACGTATCCTTGCTAATCAGTGACGCAGAGACTGCGCCTCTATGGATTGCTAATGAAGTTCCCTCGGCTTCAATGCATTGAATTGGAGGTATCGGCGTGGGTTCCGCTTCCAGAGACCTTTCCTGCATTTCGCGCCCTCAGCGCCGAACTCAGGATCTACTGCCCGCATATCGTCAAGGTCGTGTTCGTTCACAACTTTGAGCGGACGTTAATCGTGTATTCCAACGCTGTGTATCGTACCGACGAAGAAGCGAGCGCGGAATTGCTTTGGAGAGATTATTGACTTTCTTCGGAGCTTTCAGTGAGTCGTCGGCCCACATCAAGTTTTAATATATGCTAATTTGGCAATCTCGTAGCAGACTACTCATACATTCATCACGAGATGTTTCGACGTATACCCTTCTAATTTATTATTCCCTATTGTAGCCTTCGCTGTAACATAGGTATCATTTATCCCACTAAAGCAAAGCACCTCCATGTAGCCTACAATTCTCTTCGCACTCCTTTCACCCGGATATCCATGGCATACGATACCCACGCTCATTGCATGTATCTTTAGTTCTTATATAACTTTCACTATATTTCGAGACGCATCGTGTTTGCCGTGCTTGTCAAACAATCGCTTCGCTGTGGACTCGGCACAAAGTTGAACTCGAAGATCTCCCAACAGTTTGTATCAAGTGATCATGACTGAACCTACTGTGAGGCTACGATTTCGGATAGCCGGACAGTATATTACTCGGAAGGACCAGCCTTTCAAGTATCCACTACTGTGCATGTTATTCATTGTTGCACATTTTTAAACTTCCAGTAGAAGACACGGCTCCGAAACTCTACTGGATATTAATTACCACCTGGAGTTCGAAACCTCCCGAGGCGTGGCATCAACGCACCTCTTCGTCTTCGAAAATATAGTCTTCATCATCACTTGATTCTGATACTCGTGTCCGAATCCTCCTCATCGTCCGAATCACTAGTAACTAGAGACGCATCCCTTATTGCTTCATCCGACACCTCAACGACTTTTACGGATTCAGGGAGAGGTTCGTCTGGCATCCTAAAAACCTTGCAATAATCCACGTTCTCCACACCTCTATGAAGTTCCGTGCCTATATTGAGAACAGTGCGTTCTGGAATTGGTGAAGATACTCACGTCCCAAGTTCTATATCGGCCCATCCGTCCAAGGATTCGCAAAAGATCACGACAACGAACACATTCATACTGGATCGAATGGTAGTTTTCGTCCACGATCCTCCAGTGCCTCGGGAGATCGTCGAATCCATCTACATACACAATAGAATGTTTCCGAACGCGCTTGCTTTCCTTGAGCTCCTCGCAGATATCATCTCCGCACCGATGGACTGCCAATCTGGCGCCCATTGTTAGAAGAGGTTTCAGTTCTACGAAGAGAAAACTCACGCCGAGCGCTACCCTTCACACAAGAGTGTCTTTGGAAGAGGCTGTTCTCCCCAAAATCGGCAAGCCCTTCGGTGCCCTCTGCAACGAGTTTGTCGTAGATCCTAGGTCCCTTTAGTAGGTGCCCCAAGTGATTATAGAATGCGAACTACATACACATCTCGTCTGAACACCTTGAGATTGACTAGTTCCACCTGACGGGCCGCAAGACGACAGCCAGTTTCCGTGTCAAAGTCCTTCGGTGTACGGCTTAAGAAAAGGGAAGACACGTACGGATTTCGTTACATATTGCACAAGTTAGTGCAATATGTCACGAAGCTTAGAAGAGGGATTGAGGGTTATCGCGGGTATTATTATAGAGGAAGAAGGTTCGGCTGGACCCGAATGTGTCCGACGTCTTGCACAGCCACAAGCGCTTTCGTCCCTCCATGTCAGGACGCGCTAGTCCTGGTCCAGCGTCTGTCATACATAACTCAATTATTTTTCTGTCTCCAGTAACAGGAGTACCTCATGCAAGCCCAGAGCGAAATCGAGGGTCTTCGGCAGGCTATTCAAAGCAAAGACGAGGAGATTGAGCGTCTGCGCATGGTAGCGACCGGTGCGCAAGCACAAGTAGGTGGAGCACCCCAGGTCCCCCAGATGCCGTCCCCCCTGCGCGAATTCTTTTGGGACGATCTATATAAACCTCTTCGTGACGCCCTCTGGCCTGTCGACGGTGGCCAGGAGGTGGAGTTAGCGGACGAGCCTGCCGCCTTGCTCGACTACGTCAAAACCTTGACACCAGATGACGGGTGGCTCATCCCTAGCAGCGAGAAGAGCGACCCGGATGATATGGATGTGGAAGACGAAGACGAGGGCAAAGGCGAGGATCCGAATGCTGACGATGATGTGAACGATCATGATGGCGAAGACGAAGGCGAAGGCGCGGACTCGAATGACGGCGAGGATGTGGACGACGGCCCGGCCACAATACGCTACATCGACCTTGACGCTAATAAGACCTTGGCACTCCTCGGCCTCAAACGGGAGCTTACGCGCCGCAGCCCCACCGCCACGTTCATTCTCCGGCATGAGTACACCCTGTTCATGCGATACGCGATGTGCATGGCGAGCAAACCCAACTACCAGGCCCGTTTCTTTGTCACCGGCCAGCCCGGGATTGGCAAGTGGTCGGCTTTCTCTCGCTCTGGGTTTTTCACTCATGCATTCCATCGGACAGGCAAAAGCTTTGGCTGTTATTACTTCCTTTTCCGGCTGCTCGCTTTGGGACAGTCGGTGTTCTTCCTAAACTCCCCCACCAATGTGTACTTCTTTTGCAGTGACGGTGTCCAGAAAACCCAAAAAATCCCTGAAGAATGGCCTGAAATCACGCAAGCTATTGAGGAAAGCTGGGTCCTCATTGACGTTGACGACCAAGGTGAGTGGTCTTGTCCTGAGATCTTCAATGACGCTCGGTGTGTTATATGGACATCGTCACCACGGGAGCCACGCAAGAGACACTTCCTCAAAACTTTTGCCGCAGAGCCGTGGTACATGAAGGTGTGGTCATCAAAGGAAATTGCGGCCCTAACGTGTGTCTTGTCTTTAATGCTGTGTTCTCTGGAAACTATCCATACTGACCTTGCCAAACCCAGGGAACGATACGCAATAGATCATTCCAAGATTTTAGAAAAGTTGGATATGAGTGGGCCGGTCCCACGATGGCTCTTTGGCTTGGGTTTTGCCCCCACGCCTGCGACCCTTGAGCAATCGATCCGTGAAGCTCTCCTCGACAATCTATTCGCTTTCACGCCCATCGATGCCAGTGCACATCGTGTGTTCCTACTTCAGCCTCTTGTTGTGATCGACAAGAGAGGGCAAGCTTGCTTCCAGCGGTCTGACTACTCTGCTGAGTTCCTTTCTCCCTACATTGCCCAGAAGACCATAGATCTGGTGCAGGACCAGCTCGAGAGAGTACAAGGACAGCTGGCCGCTGCACTTAACGTATCCGTCACGCGTTCAGTGGCCGGGAAGGTCGTCGATGGCTTGATGCATCGCGCGCTCACCCGCAGCATTCGGCGAACCAAACGCTAGCCGAGCTGAAGCTTAAAGCAGCTGTGCAAGGAGCTGACAATGTCCCATACCAAGATCGCACATATAAGGCTTTTCTAAGTTCCGGGTTGTTGGCTACACCTTCGATTCCAGGCAGGGATTCAAGGAGGTACTGGCTGGTGTGGGAGAGGATGATGATGAACAGATGGTCTGACGTGCTCATTTGGGCCCCGCGACCCGCCGTCCTGCTTGTGCTATGATGTGGACCATAATGTTGTTGTACGATATCTCCCGCTTATGATTGTCCTCTCTTCTGTCCTTGTGTACTTTGCTTGTTTTTCGGATGTTGAAATCTTCACCGCTTCTGTTCTGCAGCCCAATTCGCGCATTTGAAGAGATGCTTGGTAGCAAGCGTCTATGTTGCCCTTGGATATTGTGAGCATCGTCGTCGTCGCATGTTCTGATACTCTCTTTGCTGTTTCGCGGCCGTTTCCTCGGTGGATTCAACGCGGACGTGGGCATGGTGATGGTAGGAGTCCAAGATTCAATGCTCAAGTCACGACCATGTGATCAAGCTGGCGCCTTCAATCCCAGAGCAAATCCAATTTCACTTCTTATATAAAATCTCAAGGCCAGCAGGCAAGCAAGCTGTTTACATGTAGAACAAAATACAAGTATGTGGTTTGAGTGCCACTAGCTATTTGTGTACAAAAGACTTCCAACATCTATAGTATGTCTAATACGAATAGTTCATCAGCGTGGAAGGGTTTCCGAACTGGTACTGATACTGATTCCAGTGGTCGAGGTTCAGGACATCTTCAGATGTGCTGTACGTATTGCCATGGAATGCAGACTCCTGGCCAGCGTGACTCGGAAGAGACGACCAGTGCGAGTAATTCGGCGTCGGAGCGAAAGTGAACGACGAAGAGGGCGGTGCGAAATCGTATGTCGGCTGAGGATTCGAACTGGCGAAGGACAACGGTTGCGAGTAATCGTAATGAAGCGCCTGATTAACGCTCGATGCCGCCCATGATGGATATGATGAAGAGGAGAAATCCGTATAATCGTAGTGAAGCTTCGTGTCGCCAGAGGTCGGTCCCCAGGAAGATGGCGGCGACAGAAGTGAGGCATATATGCTGGAAGATCCGGAGGCAGACGATTCGGACGGACTGAGAATTGGGTCTAGGTTGATTGCAGGAAAAGTTGAATTCGGTCCCTCGAGTGCGAAGGTATTGATCCATCGAGGTTTCTTGCCACCGTCAGTGGCTGACGACGACGGTGCTGCTGGAGGTGGGGACGGTGTCCTGGCAACCTCAACATCACGGGAGGAGGATTTCTCGTCGGTGGAAAGCTTCTTAGCAGACCGGTGGCGGATGGGAAGGTAGTTGTGATATTTCTTCTGGTGGCGCGTAAGACCGCCACGGTTGGCGAATGCGCTCTCGCAGTCTGGACAGGCGTGTGGGCGTTTTCCTTCGCTGATTGATAGATGAGCGCCGTTGATTTTACAAACAATTCACGGACATACTGGACGTTCATATGATCCCGATAATTACACCGTTGGGGAAATGTGCGGGTACAACCTGGGAACTCGCACGCGATGTTCCTAGTTATAAGTCAGTAGATGCTCAGATGGAGGCGGGATTGCGTACTGGGATTTACGAACACGGGTTTTGGAGAGGGGGAGTTCGACAGCGGGGTACTTTGAAGATTGACGGATCTGAGATAGAGGTCAGAGTTGTAAGTCATTGCACGGGAAGAAGACTCACAATACGGATTGGAGGCATTGGAGTAGTAATCAATGCGAGATTGGAAAGGTGGGGGCAAAGATGCCAACGAACCGTCCTTATTTATATGCACGAGAGGAACTTTGTCCATTAACCAAACCAATCGATGTATATAGCAGCTATAGCTGAATTAAGCAAGAGGCCAAGAGCCCGCCGGTAACTTTGACTGAAGCAAAGTCGATGAGATGGACCAGCGCTCCTTTGTAGTACGACGTCCTTTGTACAACTGGCCTCTGACGTTCAGTCAAGGTCAATGCGCTGAGGACTTGGACGACACCTTTGGCACGAACGTCTGATCTCATTTCGGACTCGGAGTGGCGGTCAAAGGCCGACAGATTTGGACAAGCACTCGGTTACGGCATGCCATATGAGGGTGGCTGACCAGTCAGAAAAGGAGGACATCGCGTCCAACAGTGATACATATGAGAATAGATATAAGGCCTAGAATACACCCAAAACGTACAACAAAAACTCAGCGAGGTTATGATGATAGTGACATGGCGCCATTAGGTTTCGGCTTTTCCTCCTCTGTGTCATCCAAGTCGTTCGCAGACGGAACGGCAGCCGAAGTTGCTGCACCCGCGGCTGTGGATCCCTGCTGAGCCGGTATAACATCCCTGTCGAACAGTCAGTTGAACGCGCCACACAAGAATGCAGACGGGAACGGACCACTTGATCTGGAATCGCGTGACGCGAGGCTTCAGACTGATATCGCGCACAAGGCGGTCAAACATGATCTTGGCGGGAGGATTCTCCTTCATCTCCTCGTTATCATATTCCGTGTTCTGATAATAGCCTACGCGCACGAATTCCTGGTCTTTGTAGGAACCAGTAAGGATGAGGGCGGCCACTCCGAGCACATCGTCTGAGGGTATCTTAATGGGGTCCGGCGCGGATCCCTCGAATTCAAACGAGTTTACACCAGCTGGGACTGGTCCGACGAGGCAGTCGTCTAGTTCTTGATCCAGATCCTCGTTACCAGGCGACGACACGTATATAAGTTTCCATTCAAGATCTAAAAAGAATTGTGAGAGGAGGTGAGTGGCAATTTAAACACTTTCTTACCATCCTTGAGCGGCGCGATGCATTCAAAAGTAACACGAAAACGGTAAACGTCGGAGAATTTGGCGGGATTGTTAATGAATTCCACGTTCTAAGGAATTGGTTAGGATGTGTAGTCCAAAAGAGCAAAAAGCGTACCCGAATGGTGACTATCGACATGACTGGTGGTGGTGGTAGCGGACCAAGCGCGTTTTCGAGAAAGGGAGAACCGATGGTCACGTGCAAGTGATCTCTTTTGTTTTCTACCATCATCGACGTGCACGACGTCGGCGGCGGCGACGACCCCTACGACGCCAACGACCCCTACGACGTCGAGACATTCGACAACGACGACGAGCGGACGCCATACGGTCCTCGCCCTCATTTAGGCCTGTGCCCTGTTGACTCACGCCCCGCCATCTCTGCCCTCATCCGGACCACCTGTAACGATATTTCGACCGTATAGAATGTTTCAATAGTTTTCTTGCTCTCCCGCTGCGTATTTGTCTCGTTGTACTCTTTGCATCCATCTCGAATCATGACCACGCCGACTCCCACTCCCACTTTGCCCCCCATTTCCATCATAAACCCCACCGACGACCCCCGTCCGGACACTCCGCTCGCATCCCGGCATCCTCCGGAAATTATCACTACCGTCGATCCGCTCGGCAGCCTTTCGCCTGCCTCGTCCGCTGCACAATCCCCCACTTCATCCACCAATTCGTCCCAGGCTAGCTTCATGTTACCTGTCCCTACCCCTTCATCCAACGGCTCCCAGGCGTCTTTTTCCTATGTGGAAGGGACAGACAACAACGGGCCATTGCCCCCCGAAATAGCAGGCGCCGATATCTCAATTGCTCGTAAGTACCGTTACACTCTCATCACAGCGCTTGTGGTTGACCAACTCATCAAATAGCGGACGGTAGTTTCGTGGAAACGTCATCCGGGGCTGCTGCGCGGGAACTCAAGCGCCGCTACGACCAGCATTATGGTGTCAACCTGGAGGTCAGGTCCCCATACGCTATCACAGCCTTTGTCAATCAGCACGGGAAGCCAACGTACCGTGTCGGGTGCGTCCATCTACCTGATCCTTGTCTTTTAGTTTACTTACATCTGCTCAGGCACCGGGGTCAGTCTGCCCCAGCTGCATCGGCTGCTGAAGCAGAATCGAGTACCATGTCCCGCAATTCTCTCAATAGCGTGTCTCCGCAGTCACGCACTAAGCGACGCTCGCGCATGAGCGTCCATGCGGTCTACAGCGTGTTCAAGAACACAAATTCGTCATCGTCCAATGGCCAGTCCCGGAAACTTAGGAAGACCCGCTCAATACCAGACTTGACTGGCAATGTCCCAATGACCTCCCCTCCTCCCATGACGCGTACACACTCACATAGTGTGACCTCCATCGACGCGCCTCGACTCCCAGAGTTTGATGCCAATGGCGGTCCTTCTACCGACTTGTTCGGAGCAGTCATGGATTGGTCAAACTATTCATCCCCCAATCAGTCGACACACAGCCTTAGCCTCCCGGCGAAGGCTCGTCGAGTGCTAGTCAGTCTTTGGATCACGAGGGATTCCGGCACCAGCCAGATCCTATCGCTTATCCTTTTGGTCGCAGCGTCATGTTTAGCGCACCGCGTAAACTAGGATTGGAACACCTCCGACAGCCTCGACATTTGCGGGAAATGCAGTCCTTCGAATCCGCTCGCACGGCACGACAATCCGTGGCGTCGGATAAATTCAGCGAACCTTTGTCACCTATACCCGCCGAACTCTATCCAGATGATCAGGAACCTGCCAGACCTCCATCTGCGATACGCATTCGTCCTCCCCTCTCAGAAGAAGAAAAATCGGAGATCATCACAATAAGCCCCGATACCGCTATGCATTCTCGCTTCTCGGGAGACGTGTTCGATGTCATTCAGACGTACCGCGGTGTGCCTACCATTGACAAGCTGTTGTCGGAGGCAGAGGACACCGATGTGATCAGGCTGACGTACAACTCAGAGGAGGCCTCTGCTCCGCGTAACGACCCACGCTTCGTGATCTGGGGAGAGATTATTACCGATGGCGATGATGTTTCTCTATCCCAGGACAGCTATTCGTCTGGTGCACGATCGTCGAGTATATCAAAGCGACGAAGCCGTCGGGGAAAGAGCCCAGATGTGCCTAATCTGCGCTTGACTTCGGGAGACGACGTGCAGAAAGTCATTATCGCCGCCTCAATCGAGCGCTGGATAGCCCAGTTGACCAGCGAGTTGAATTACGACGAACTGCTCAACTTCTTCCTGACTTACCGGACGTATGTCGGGGCTGTGGACTTATGCCATCTCCTCATCTGTCGATTCCATTGGGCGCTCCAGAAAACAAACTCGAACATTGACGACACTGTCCGAAGAATTGTTCGACTACGGACTTTTGTCGCTTTTCGATACTGGCTTTTGACTTTTTTCACGGTAGACTTTTTGCCGAATAGGGATTTGAGGCTTCTGTTTGCCAGTTGGATAAACTCTTTGATGCGCGATCCTGTACTGGTGAAGTATACCGATGGTTTGGTAAGTTTTACTCATCTTTATTAATTTTGAGCCCAAGCTTACTTGTCATTTCTGTTTTAGAGCATCGTTAAGAAGCTCAAGAAGGTCGCGCAGGATTGCAAAAAGCGTCATACGCGGACACCTTCGCAGCCAAAGTCTAGACCGTCGAGTGTTAGTGCTCCGGGACAACATCTTCTCGGTCAAAGCTTCGCGGAGGCAACCAAAAATCTAAATTCGGACGAGGATGAGGATGATCTGGATCTTGATTTTGTTCCTGTAGACGAAGACTCTACGAGCGGCGGGACAGCTCAGCTGAGCAATATTCACCTGGGCGGGGGTGTTTTATCCCCGACAGGCATCACGAATTCCATGGCATCGTCATCCCTTTCCATCCTTCATCGCACGGATTACGCTCCAGGGCCTGAGGCTGATATGGCGCTTCCTTTCGTTACCACTTCCGCGACCCTCCCCATTCATTCCAGCGCGCTTTCACGTGCGCTTGTGAAGACGATCGGCCGCCTAGGTCGATGGAAACGCGTCTTGAACAGTAACAACCACAGAGCTACGGCACCGCGAACACCGTCTGGTGTGTGTACGGATGTTTCTGCCTTTGATCTGGAGTTGTCAGTCTCGAGGGATTTACTTACGGTGCATGGCGGCGTCGAACAGTATCTTAAACTCATTGACAACCAGCCGTTTGGGTCCACGGTTTCGTCCACTCCTCTAGCCTCAGTCCCTCCGCCGCCTCCCACCAAGTCAGATCCGTCATCATCAGTGGCAAAACCGTCGACGACAGCGCCGCCTGGAAAGCCACTTGAACCCCCTCCAGAATATGCTGAATCCACTCGTACAGTATCCTCTTCCGCCCCCAGCTTTTCCTCCGCACCCCCTTCAAACACTCCGGAACCCGACGCCGTATCTCTCGCACGAACGTCTTCCACAGAATCGTTTGGCGAGGAGTTGTCTCCGAATCGCAGTTCCGCCAAATTTGCTGGTTTTACTTCCCCGTGGCAGTTCGATGTTGTGTCCATCGACGATCTTGACCTATCGGATTCGTCTTCTGACGATGGCGGTGTAGGGCCTTCATCTCCGCCTGGACTGCGTCGTCCTCACAAGAAGCTCCCTTTGAGGCGCGACTTTGAGTTTGTGCGCCGGTCGGATACTGTGTCCTCCATGAACGTGACGAACCGGGATTCTGTTGCTTCAGAGGCCAGCTCTGCTGCTTCGTCAGCGTCGGTTGTTGGTTTGGGTGGTCCCATTCAGCAATGGCAGATCAATGCTCTTGTAGACTCGCTCAGCGAGGACGGGGAAAGAGGAGATGCGAACGATGCGTTAAAGCGCTTGGAAGGCCAGATCAATGTCGAAAGGCAACAAGAAAAGGCGTCCAAGGTTGATGGTTGGGTTCGTACCATGCAGGAGCGCCTCGCTACCGGTGATTATGAAGACGAACCTCCCAGGCTTGATGATGACGAGTTTGAGGGTGATGATGGCAGTGATGTCAATGGTGATGTTGAAGACAACAGTGACGAATACGAGCAATCAGAGGATGGTGCTTCTCAGGATCAACTATTGGCTATTGAAGGGCAGAGGGGCGACAACGCAAGCACTCCCGTTGCGACGCAGACGTCTTATGGCATTCCGACTGGTGGCGAGTCAACGGTGCAGCGCTCGCCTAAAGCAAAACCTGATCCCGAAGACGTCGTCCCGATGGAGATTCTGCAGAGTCGCATGCCCAGCGACGTTCCGTCGATTTTGGTGCCCAACACATCTGTCGCATCCTCAGCCAATGGAACTGTTCCATCGCCATCTAATGTCCTCGGTCCTGACGCGCAGTCTCATCGATCCTACATCCTTGCCTACCCATCTGAAACTTTTGCACAAATCTTTACTATGATCGACAAGGATTTGTTCACCTCAGTCAAGTTCGAGGAGTTGATCCTGGATGACTGGATGGGCGAAGATGGGAAAGTTGACATATACGACTGGGCTCAGTACCTGAAAGACCGGTCTCGTTGGACGGCGGAGAAACGATTCCCGGCGAAGACGAGTGCGCTCGCGGCGTTGAGGGCTCGATTCAATTTGATGGCAAACTTTACTGTTTCGGAAATCGTTTTAACACCTCCAGTTGCAAGACATACGGTTGTTGGCAAATTGATCAGGATAGCTTGGGTATGTTACGCGTATCTGTTCTTCTCACCTGCTGAGAATTAACTTTCCGCTTTTAGAAATGCTGGCAAATGAACAACTTCAACACGCTCGTCGCTATTATCTCCGGGATGAACAGTCACTTGGTATGGCAAGCTATGAAGGGCCTATGGCAACGCCTCTCCGGCTTTGAGACGCGTCTCTTAAAAGATTTGCGGATTTTCACGAGCGGCGAGGATTCGTTCAAGTACATCCGACACGCGGTAGATGCAATTGTCGATGCTAAGCCTATCGAAGTCAACTCGCGGGCTCCTTCGGTCATCAGCGGCGGTGGCACGAACTCCGGCGCACATCTAGGACATAGCGGCCCTTCCACCGGAAAGTCTAAATCCGTGGATCTGGGTGCTAGTGCTGGCAGCGCTTCAGCCACTTGCATTCCGTTCATAGGCATATATCTTTCACAGCTGACTGTTTACTCTCGTCTTCCCGATCTCATCGACCCGACTGCCCCTCACACCATGGTGTCCATAGATCCTTTAACGTGGAATTACGACACTCTTTCTCATCCAGAGGTTTTCGATAACCTCCAGTCGCTACCGCCTGGTATCCAGATGGAACCGCTCATCAACGTTCATAAGCAGCGTTTACGAGCTGGCGTCATCAAGCGCCTGGTAGCTGGACAACATATTGCCACTGGTGTTCAGTGGGGCTGTGATCGGAAGCTTCTGCAGAAATGCTTGAGGATGCGGGCGATACCACAGGATATGTGTAAGCGCGCGTTAGGCCTGCGCGAGATGGCTAGTCCTGGCCAGAGTTCATCGTCGAAATCTACTGGTAAAGAGACCGAATGGCTCGGTATTCATGTATAGCGACCTGTATGACTTAAACTGGACTTGCTCGCATCGTTTTCATTCTTGAATAGGTATATATATATCACATAGAATATTTGCTTTCCTTGCTATCCTTCCTCGGGCTGTTGTGTTGTTTTGAATGCAAATTTGACCGACCTGTCTGCAAGATTCAAGTTTGTTTGCGCTTGATTATGTTGAGCAGTGTACAGCGTTTCTCCGCGCCCCGACCATCGCGACCAACTTGCGTTTCCATAACTTCGTCTATCACTCTCAGTCTATTGCTGGCCAGAAGTCCAAGGATGCTTTTTTGAGAATTTTCATTTCAGAGAGACCCGAGTGGAGATTTTCGGGCAGGTCGCACGTTCGAGCCCCGACCCCGTCTCAAGATTACCTCTGTAATATTGCACTTGTGCATGTGCTGTGAGCCCTAGGTGATCCCATAGACGCTATTAGCTAGGGGAACACCGTTCCCAGATGTGGGAGGCTCCAGAATTCGAGCAGGGAACAGATACGAGAGGTCACGTGATCGGCGCGATTTCTCCGAATTAGGCACTGCGTGCGCCACACTGCCTCGTGAGACAGACAGGGCCTCATAAAGCCTCAAATGTATCCCATTTTCCCCTGTTGTTGCACATTACTTACTGAGGGTGTGTCCTTGGCTTCTTGAATACTCTTCTCAAGAATTAGTATGTACTTATAGATGTAGTAAGTAGACTCATTTTCACAGCTTCTATTTTTCAGAGGAGCTGGTCTAGAAGCTCTGACACATGCTCTGAAGGTGGCTTATCACATAGCAGAGGTATCCAGCCAGCAATACACATAACAGAGGTATCTGGCTGAAGGGTTCTCAATCAGACCATGAAAGTAGCCTAGTACTGCAAGTTGCCGTCATCCCAAGAAGGGCTCCGAAGCACTCTTATCTCATTCATCTGGTTTGTCTCACTCAACGGGGAAGAGTATGTGGTGAGATAGATTGAGCAAACTATTGTGCTCTAACGGGGACTTGAACCAGCGACCTTCCGAAATGACAAATTGATCGATGAAATACAACTTTTTTTGAAAAATCAACCTTGGACTTCTGGCCGACGGTACTCAGTCAGAAAGGGGAGGGTTGACATGTAAACTATCTGATACGGCCAGATTTCGAATGTCCAAGTCGCCTTGGATTCTGTTGGCGACTAAAAGCTGTGAGCCGCGACCATGATTGTCAGCACCCATAAAATACCTTCGTCGGCGAAAGCTATGACCTCGTCTGGAACCCCCATCCCAACTGAAACCCGGTATGGCTGGAATAAAGCGCGCCTGCGGTCCGCCTCTCTTTATTTTGACGTGCGCGTCTCTTTTCATGTCGAGTCTCTCCTTCATCTTCTCCATGCTGCACCTCGGCTACGATTCCTTCTTTACGATCCCGACCGTGTTCGGCGTCACCGTGGTTTATCATGCGACCGTTCTCACCATGGAATACCGCAATAGCACGCGATTAGAGGCCGCCCCTTCCACCACGCTCGCGAGCGTAGTGTGCGCGGCTGTGGTCAGCGCGCTGTGGCTCGGCGCATTCACCGTCATCCTGCTGGTGTCGGTTCTGTTCGGGGCCAAGGCGATCATCGTGGCGGAGCGGCAGGCGTTGTGGTTGCTGGTCGTTCAGTGTTTGCTTTCCTTTACGGAAGCAATGATCATGCTGGCTATTGTGGTCAGGACCTCATATGAGCGACAACAAGGGGGCTCAGGGAATTGGAGACGCATGGAGGATACTTATTGAGAGGTACGAGGAACGTCCATTTCTTCCACAACCCTTGCTCACGAAGGGGTCGCTATTTCAGGTGGTCCGCTCTGGGGTCCGGGAATGTACGAGGGGCGCAAAATGTATATAGTAGTCAACTTGAATGCCCCGGTGGCCGCTGGAACTGGCTCACCTGATTCACTACACGCTCGCGCTCGTGAGATTCCATCAAACCTTTTGAACCTCGCCACATGTTTCTTCGTCTGCCGCCCAATTGAAAGGAATCCCGTGCGCACATCTCCAGGTCTTGTGTCATGATCCCACCACATTGCTTCCACACTCTCGTGTCTGACGCGATATTGCCTTCTGATCTTCGGCGCACACTCTTTGTCAAAGCCTATAAATTGCGCTCAGCGACATTGAAGGGAACCCATCATTGACATTGTTTCGTCATGGTTCAACTCTCCTACGTGTTCGCAGCTTTCACCGCATTCACCGCCGTATGCTCTGCCCCCACGAAGCGTACAGTCGCGCAAGTCGAGTCCGATATCGCGACGATTTCGACTCAGGTTACTGCGCTTGACAATGCCATCACTGCTTTCCCCGCCACCGGAGGCACTCTTTTGGCTGCTCTGGTAGGCGCTTCATTTCAGTGTCGCCCGCAGCGAGCTGACAATACGCCAGGCCATTCACAGCAGTGCGACGACATTGATTTCGACGCTGAGCACTGCAACGACCGATTACCGTCGGCCAGAAGTCCAAGGTTGATTTTTCAAAAAAAGTTGTATTTCATCAATCAATTTGTCATTTCGGAAGGTCGCTGGTTCAAGTCCCCATCAGAGCACAATAGTTTGCTCAATCTATCTCACCACACACTCTTCCCCGTTGAGTGAGACAAACCAGATGAATGAGGGATGTGGTCATCTAGCCCTTAAGAGTGCTTCTTGGGATGAAGGCAACTTGCAGTAGGCTATTTTCATGGTCTGATTGAGAACCCTTCAGCCAGATACCTCTGTTATGTGATAAGCCACCTTCAGAGCATGTGTCAGAGCTTCTAGAGCACTCAGCAGCTCCTCTAAAAAATAGAAGCTGTGAAAATGAGTCTATTACATCTATAAGTACGTAATTCTTGAGAAGAGTATTCAAGAAGCCAAGGACACACCCTCAGTAAGTAATGTGCAACAACAGGGAAAAAATGGGATGCTTTATGATGCCCTGTCTGTCTCACGAGGCAGTGTGGCGCACGCAGTGCCTAATTCGGAGAAATCGCGCCGATCACGTGACTTCTCGTATCTGTTCCCTGCTCGAATTCTGGAGCTTCCCACATCTGGGAACGGCATTCCCCCATCTAATAGCGTCTATGGAATCACCTAGGGCTCACAGCACATGCACAAGTGCAATATTACAGAGGTAATCTTGAGATGGAGTCGGGGCTCGAACGTGCGACGTGCCCGAAAATCTCCACTCGGGTCTCTCTGAAATGAAAATTCTCAAAAAAGCATCCTTGGACTTCTGGCCAGCAATAGACCGATACACAGGTTCGTCAGCTTTTCGTTCCTACTTGAACCATGACTCAATGGCGCGTCTCTAAGAACACTGACGCCTTCAGCGAAGCTGACGGTACCACCATCCTTGCCTCTGTCGAGGCCATCGAGCCCACCATTCTCGACGCACTCACTGGGATTGCCGCTAAACAGCCCGCGTTCGCAGGTATACTTAGTACCTGTTTCATGCCTCTTTTCTTAGCGTTTGACGCCTTAAATAACAGCGCTTCCCATCGGTGGAATCCCGGCCCTCGTGCTCCAGGACCTGCAGAATCTGGATGCCGGCACTGCTGCTTTCGCTGATGCTCTGATCGCAAAGTCCCCTGTACGTTCATAGCTTTCCAACTAGCATTTCCGACTCAATTCTCTATTAATGTAGGCCGACCTTGTTGCCGAAGCCAACGAGATTAAGTCTACTATCGGAGACGCGTTCGACACTGCGATTGCCGCCTACCAGTGATCTGGCCCCACATTATTATAAGAGGGGACAGTTTAACGTCGTGTCTGGGTATCTATATCAATTTGTGAACAATATATCTTGTGACTTGACTTCGTGATGATTGTTGGTGTTATTTACTGGACGGGATACACAGTTTCGAGCTGTTCAGTTGGTCGCGGTTCTTCTGCTGTTCTTAGGTTACTAGGAGGGCAAAATAGTATATAGAATTTGGTTCAAGGAAAAGCTGCCCAGTAAGAACCCAGATATCCAAAGCTAACGTAGCTGAGAATCCACGTGCGATGACAACGAGGAGCTAAAAGGCCGGACCACGGAAGTAGCTTAGGTATCATTAGAGCTTGAGCCTGAGCGTCGCGAGCCGCATTGTACTTTCTTCAATCTACATTGCAAGGTCTTCGGACCCGCCCAGGATCTCTTGCAGTAGAATGTGGATTGCCGTTACCCCATAATTAGAAAGAGAACTTAATCTTCCATCTGCCAAAGAGAGCCAGAGCGTCATGTGGCGCAAGTGATGGTCGTAATCGAAGCAGCTCGACTAATACAGGGTGTCAATCGGTCTTAGAGTATAATCGTGGCAGTAGGCTAGATCTTCTTGAGCAAGACGACGGAGGTGGTCCTCTAACGCATGGATTGGCGTCGAAAGCGCAGACGTTCTTTTGAGGAGGAGGGCCCATGCAAAGCGACCCGCGCCGCAGCAGAGTAATACCTGCTACAGTTAGCGATCTCGTGCTCGCAAGACGTCTGCGGAAGAACTAGAAGTTGCCTCTGTAGCATGACCTGTCCAGACCAGTGGCCCGTCGGTGCGTCCGGATCAGTAGGAGCAAAAATCAGGAAGGCGCCTGGAATTGACAGGATTCGAGTACATCCAGGAGACAATATGAATTTTACAGGCCTCGCATTCGAATCTTGAGCTCACTTCAAGCCCTGCCTCGAGTACTAGACAAAACCGATTGACCCGGCTAGGCGGCGGGTTTAGAGCGGAGAAACGGGTAGGTCTCATGTGCTGTGGACATGAAAGCACGTTGTAATTGAGGGGAACAAAGGTGCATTGTCCTGGCTGTGTGGACGTAGCGTTCGCAGTTGGGTGGCAAAAATCACAGGGGTCCGCCGGCTTCTCGGCAAACCCATCTCTCAGCCGCGCTGCCGATTCCCATCCTCGTCTCGATAAGCCCGTCCTCGCTGCGACAGCGTTCAAAATAAGGCGGAATGCATCCTAACCCGCCTTGAGTATAAAACTAAGCGCAAGACTGCTGTGAACAAACAATAAGCGCGGCTGTAGAAGTAGCCATGCAATTAAGAACCATTCTGACTTTCGGATATTTCCGAACCCAGTGCCCATTCACTGCAATCGCTTCTCCTTGCCCAAAACCATCACTTGCGCTGTAACTCCTTTCTCTTTCACAACCACCCTCTTGTCCCACCGTATTCTCCCAAAGACTATCCGCAGCATGAGCATGTCTGATTTTGACGCCACGCCTATTTTATTTTTTAGCGAGACGATCTTGGAGACGGCTGAAGTCGTTCGAGGGTTAACATCGTTTGGCGCTGAATACCTTGAGGCTTCAGAGCGACTTCGTAGCTTTGTGTTGTCTTTCTCGTGGCTTATACATGATAATGCTGATACAGTAAGTTTTCGCCTTGCGTACACGCGACCAGTGAGCTGAACAGAACCGACAGATTTTGAAGCTCGTTGAGGTAAGGGATCGATTTTTAAAAAGCGTCAAACTACTCGTCTCTCTTTCGCTTGTCTCTCAAACACACTTGCTGAAGCTGACTCGCGCTCCATCGTCAGATCTCACGAGACACACTTTTGCGCTTGAACATCCAAATTAACCCGGCCTCCTTCTGTAAATACGAGCTCCGCGATTGGAAAGCAGCCTATTTCAATCTCCTGCATGCTCTGAGGGCCAGGAGGAACTCGTTTCCGTTTTCGACTCAAGGTATGTTTTTTTGCGCCCAGCAAGGTCCAGTAAAATTAATTAGACATCACTATCCATTCTAGATCGAGTAGCACGTCTGACTCTCCCGCTTGCCTATCGGCCGCGTTGGTTGGGCGAAGGACGACCGGCGGGGGTGAACAAGGTCAGGCGCATTCGGTGTGGCACCACAAGGCCGTACTCGGCTACCCAGCGAGAGCCCGAGAATGACTCTCACTTAATGCCTCGTAAGTGCTACAGCTGCCCCATATCATTGCATCAAACTGATGCTTGTCGATCTACAGCACCAGCTAAAATTCCGACATCGCGGAGAAAGCCTAGCGGCCCACCAATGGTCTTCCCTCCCGAGATCACTCGGCAGTTCTTGGTCACCGAATCGAACAAAGGCAGGGAGGATCCTGAAGATGGCGATCAAGAGCAGCGAGCACGGCCGTTGCGACTGCAGCCTCTTACGAAGCGGTTTGGGATCTTTTGCGGTAGTTCTGTTTCCATGTTTAGGATGAGGGATTGAAAATTGTACATTATGACATTCATTTGGAGGTTACATTATGCAATGGAACAACTTCTTTAGGGATGAAAAACACGCCTCTTGAGCAGCTAATCCACAAACAGACCCCCTTCCCGCTCAGGCGTGTGGCGAGCTGGGGATCGAGAAGGCGTCCGTTTCCCCGTACGTATAGTATCCAACTGATCTCTCCAGTTTAGGAACTGTCGTAACAGGCGGTTATCCGATCCACCTCTTCGTTCTCTAGAATGGTGATGACTTCGCCCAAAGCGTGATCCAGCTTGCCAAAAGCTTCATTCATAAGAAACGGATTCGCGATGAACGCGCCCGAGTTCTGATGCGACAATAGGGGTGGTGCAGGTGGGGGTGCTAGAAACCGTTAGTATTTGAGCATAGCGTGAGCGAATGGAAAGCAGACAAGGGTCAAATTGGGGATAGACCTGGTCCATGCGTATGAGAAGGGATGAGATCCAAAGACGCTAGGTAGCTTACCCCTCCGGGATTCTCGATGGTTGGCGACGGGGGTAAGCCCGACGAATGAAGGCCAGGGAATTTGGCATCCTCTAGTAAGATGATATTAGTTTGAACAAAACGCGTCGCGAAACAAGAGCGAACCGTTGGCAGTGGTCATGGCGGTAATATAACAGGCGAAATGGAGAGGAGGCACTGGCGACAAACTTGCGATGGCTGTCTTATATATGACGAATTGGTTATAATGACGTCGTCGTCGGGTTTTGACATCCGACCGTGCGGCAATTCCTTATCTGTGCGTGCGTACGTTCGACTACGTTCGAGCTGTCCATTAGGGTATCACTATTAAACAGTACAAGTGCACGTAAAATACATATTCATCTTAGTTGACCGTCTTTACAGTATGATCCCAAAGCGCTGTTCTTTGCTCGGCGTTCCCGAAATACCTGCTCATCCCAATGTCCTGCCCTTTCGCGCCGATTCTGGCTGACCCTGGCTTCGTAGACAGCAGACCATGCCACATGTACTCGCCCGAGTCAGCAGGGCTCACTGTCCATGGGTAGGCGAGTCCTATTAGGAGCGGCCCCGTCCAGCGGACGATCGGCGTCGGGGAGGAGTTCAAGTAGTTCGTGCGCACGATTCCTGGTGTTGACTGCACGAAGGAGTGTTCCGGATGTAGCGCAGCGAAACTCTGCAGAAGCGTACCATCAGACCCGGTAACCCGAAACGGGAACAGAATGAAACAAACCTCATTCATCAAGTCGTTGTATGTCGGCGTCACGACGCCAACCCTCGACACAGAATAATTCTTCTTCATCGCCAAATCCTCCACGTTAATCTCCGCGCCCACACCCGCTCCAAGAACCGACAACACCTTTGCCCCCGTCTCCTTATTAAACAGCGGCACCAAATCATTTACAAACTTCCACCGCCCATAATAATTCACCGCCATCTTCCTATCAATACCCTCCTCCGTCTCCACCCGCCCCTCGAGCGCACTGTACCCCGGCGACAGCACCAAATAATCCACCTTGGGCACTTTAGAGCGGATAGCCTCCGCCGCAGCGCCAATCTCCTTCATACTCGTCGCATCGCACTTGACAAACTCGTGCACAAAACTGGCATTCGATGGCTTAGGAAAGGACGCGATGATTTTTTGCGCGACACTCTCGTTCCGCCCGACAATGATGATATTCGCCGCCCCGTCCGTGTGCTTGGCAAATGCCTCAGCCATGCCGCGTCCGATGCCGGACGTGCCGCCGACAAAGACGGCTGTGGGCGCGTTGAGCGCGGAGAGGATGGACTTGTTCGACGCGCGGATGGATGAAATGGAGGGAGTCATGGTTTGTGAGTGGATGGCTTGTAAGATCGGCAGGCGGTATTTAAACGCGTTTGATTCGGATTGCCGGAACGCGCGTTCGAGTGCCGACATTTGTGCAGAACGCATACGAAACCCATTGACGGGGCTGTGTCAAGAGAGATATTGATAAAAATCCTATTGCTGAGTAAGAACGCATGCAGAAAGTGGTAAATGAATGAACACTAGCCGTCAAACGAGGCAAGTACGCTAGAACTTGTCTGATGCGAGAGAGGCAGTGTTCCACTGCCGGAGTCTTGCATCAGACTATGAGCTTTGTTGTGTGTAGGAGAAACGGTGCCACAGACAGGGGGTCGCCGTTGAACGCCAGCCAGCGAGATCTCAGGCAGAGACATCGAGCCGAAACCAGCTGAAGGGTGAAATTGACACAAGCGAATAACCAGAAGCCCAAAACAGAGCGATATCAAGTGAATTGTTGCAGATGAGCAGATCAAAGCAGACCTAGGGATGAGCCGGGAAGTGAAGAGGGCCACCAATGGTAGAGGTCAAGAGAATAATACTCTGTGTATACCAGAGGAAATATGAGATAGTCACACAGTGCGTGCTTGAGCGCCATGGCATGAACCAACAAGGTGCCAAGGAATCGGATGTGCTAACTAACACCTTGATAGGTCGCACGAACGTAATGATAATGCCGAAGGTGATGATAGGAAGTGCGGTGAAAGGTTCGCGAACACAATTATGGGTGTGTGCAAACACGAAACGCGAGGGCGGTGATAGGCAAAGGCAACGATAGGTTGGCTATTAACTAGACCAACGAGGATGCCGATCCGTAAGGAAGACAAGGTATACGCAGACGAAAGTGATGTGAGGCATAAACCAAGCAACACTGAGGTAATAAACTCACAAGCAAAAGCAGAGTGTTTATAGGCCGGAAATACATCTATATCGATAAATGACCGTCTTTTCTGAGGTCGAGAACATCGTATAAATGGGGAAGCATGATGACAGAGCAGCAGATTTTAGACAAAAGTCTGGGACTCCACCTAAGAACGAGCGAACGAGAGAGGAAGTGCAGATGTCGAGGACGTGGCAAGAGCCAAAACTTACATGCGCGCACAATCCGGCAGTTCGTCACCATCATCTAACGGTACCGACATTGAGACCTGATCTCAACGATTGCGTCAGAACGCTATGTTGCCTTATCTAAAGCGTACGCCAGCCGTTCCACAAGTAGCTTAAGCTAGTAATTAGTTAGTATGCTGTAAGTATTAGATTAACATGTAAAATATGTGGCGGATACCATCATGGCGAGTCGTAGCAATCACCACTTGACAAACTCAAACTCCTTCGACCTTCCCCTGCACTTGCGTAAAACATATGGTCCCTTGCCACCCGCATGAATGGCCACGCTGAGCAGAGTCGTCGAAAGGTCCTTGGAGACGTCAAACTTCATCGATTCTACGATGGTCTGAAGGACCAAATTCATCTCCTTGGTTTCCTTGAGAAATGAATGGGGACCGGAAGCCATTGGCTGTCGACTTCTGGCAGCATCCGTCACACCAGGAAGCGCAACAGCGGCCAACGAGAGAACCTTGAGGTCCGGCCAGACGTCGAACGATAGCTGATCCAACGTCCTTTTCTACAAGCAAGTGTTAGTCACAAGAGGAAATCAAGAGGAAATGATACGTACGATAACACTCTCCTCGCGAATATCTCCCCAAATCACATTCATGCGAATCTCATACAAAAAGTGACACTGCATGAGCACCTTGAGCGTCCGTTCCGTCAGACACCACTCGCTCGGATAGTCGCAGTCGATATCCAGCAACACAAGCGTCGTCCGGATATTGGGCACGACGTTGTCCCAAAATCGCTTCGCCCTTAATAGATCGCCGACCACAGCAAACTGCTTGCACGCCTGAAAGCTTAGGGAGCGGCCGCCTTCAGGGTGCCTGTACTCTGTGCTCGACAAGTAGTCCAAGAACGTATCCGTAATCTTGACATCGCGTATAGAAAGAGACAGCAGCACGGCGTGCGCCCTGTCAAGCGCCTCCCAGACACTCGGAGACATATCCGCACGCGTCGTCGAGAGCTCCGATAGATTGGGCATACGCGACATAACGTCGGGTGTCCACGCGACATTGTCGAGGGACAGAAACCAGAGATGTGGGTACTGGGATTTGCCTGGAAAAAGATCACGAAGACTTGTACGGTGGCCCCTATTCATTACAACTAACGACTTTAGTTGAGGACTTTGGGCGATGATGGGAGGTAAAGTGGTATGGGCATGGAATCCGTCATAGGACAGGCTGGCGAGGCGAGTTGAATGTTGCAGTGATTTGGGAAGAGTGGGGGTGTGTCCGGTGAAGGACAGTGTATGCAAGTAATGGTGCGCGAGTATGGATGCTACGACTGGACCCAGGGCTGGCGTGGAGTTACTGAGAAAACGATAGTCCGAGAATCCTTGCCAGCTGCGACTACTTTAGCATGGCTCTGGTGAAATGAACAGGGGCTTACCTCACAGTTCGGAGCGCGACGAGCTTTGGTGCGGCCGCAACGAGCGCCTTGATCACTACGTCTTGAAATGTTTCCTTCCTACTCATCCACTTGGCCATACGGCTGCCCAGAGTCTTCATCGGCTCCTCCTGCGTGTGCGCATCCAGCGGAGTGACCACACTCAATCTCCGAATGTGCCTCCCAAGACTGGTCTCGTCATTCCCAATAGCCTGAATAAACTCCAACAACGGCTTGTTGTCGCGCTTGGCCTCTCGGAAGACCTGGTAAAAGTCCACCACGAGACTCTCAAACAGGAACGGCGCGGCGATTTGGCTGAACGCGGCGCTGGCGAAGCGCACGGCCTTCAGCTGTTCGTTGTTCAGCTTTTAACGGGAATTAGCAACAGAATGGTGAAGAAAATTGGGCGTACAAAGCAGAAGATTTGGTCAATGAGCTCGTTGGATAGGTACGGCACCATGAATAGTGTGTGGAGAAACGAAAAGAATTCTCAGAATTATAGAGAAGGCTCCGACATGATGGTGGTTCCGTGGATGCGATCAAACGGAGGATTCCGCATTTGTAACCAGACTCCTTCCCATTCGTCTTTACACCTAGCCAAATAATCCTGAATCCGTGGGCGAGGGCGCCCCAGTACATAGATAGTTGAATAAATTCATTTACCGCGACCATGATTCGAACCCGTGCATGATCGATTGATGGTATTATGTAACTCCAAACCTTATTATTTTGCTAAGGTGTAAAGACGACTGGCATAACTTGCAGGTAGTTGTTTGTTTGGCTGCACCCTCTGCCGTGAGCAGGTAGAATTCGAAGCGCTCAGAGGTATAGAATCCCCCATCAGAAATACTTGGGTTATGCTCTAAAGTTGTGAACCTCATAGCGCTGTCTTGCATGCCTGAGTCCGACACGAAGGCCCAGCCTCCCGGGACGTACAGTGGAGAAGGCATTTGGTTCTGTCTGATGGGTTGGGAGGCTGGTCTTCTTCTGAGAGCGAAATCGAGCTGCCAGAAGAACTGTCAGTAGGTACCAGAGCTGACATCTCATCCTCCCTCGAGTTCTCCGCCAACCACCCGCCGATGATTGCACCACAAATTGCAGTGCAAGACAGAAGAGTCCAACACAAATTACAGCACTCGAGACTCGACATAGTAGTATAATAGAACGTGTATTTCATTTTCGCGCTTCCCATAAGGCAAGAACTCGTCGATAGCGCGAACATGAGGCGCGCTTAGGACTCGCTGAGGAGGCGAGGCTGTATCGGAGGCCGCAGCCAAACAAACAGATCGGGCAAGTTATGCCAGTCGTCTTTACGCCTTAGCAAAAGAATAAGGTTTAAGAGTTACATAATGCCATCAATCAATCAACGGGATTCGGACCGTATCCAAAGCAATCATTTATTCGACTATCTATTCGCACAGGGATTTAGGATTCTTTTGCTAGGCGTAAAGACGAATGGGAAGGAGTCTGATTTGTAACGTGTTTGTCCGTCTCAATTAGAATGGTTAACTAGTGATACTGTAGCGTTTCGACCGCAAATTCACATAACGGGTCACGGAGGTCTTTGAAGTGAAGCTATATATACACCATAACGGGTCACGGACCACTTTGGCCAGGCACAAGCCTCCAAATAAGGAAATTTCAGGTCCCGCCATAGGCGGGACTGTCCAAATAAGGCAATTTAAGGGTCTGTGAAGCTGTTCACTGTAACTTCAGACCATAACGGGTCACAGGCTGTGAAGTTACGGTCGAAACGCTACAGTACAATGACACTACGCGCGCGCATGCTCACGGAACAGTAGGATAAGATAAGTTGATTCGAGTCGAGGCGAAGAGAGCAAGATAGAGTTGTCAGTTGAATAGTTTTGAAACTATTCGCGTGTGAAGTTGCTGTTGAAGCCTTGGGCATTGAAAGCTTGAGAGGCGAACCTCAGGACAGGCTTTCATCCGTGGAAAGGAGCTGAGTGATGAGAAACGGGATAATGAACATCGAAAGTCTTGAGCGCAGGTGGAACCAACGACTGCCCGAAGATGAATTAGGTGTCAAGTAGGGGATGGCGGGAGTGCAAATGGTCCGTCAAGATTTGAGGATCGACCGGGACTCAGAGCCCGCGAGAATTGAGAGGCAAGAAGTGAGAAAGAGACACTGTTCTCTCACATCTGGATTTGGACTATCTAAGAGCATCGTACGTCCAAATCACGTTCTCGCTGTCTAAATACTCATCTTATCTAGCGAAGCCCTTGTGACGCAAACCCCATGTACTAAGTATCTCAGTTGAAGGCTTCGTGGCACTGGGGCCACACCGGAAACGCCGTCCATGGCAACCATACTACTACGCTCGCGTTTCATTTGGGTCTGAGAAATCAGCATTGAAAAGTATCTCAGTACAGAAACAATGTTCAACCCCATCAATCGGTGACTAAATACATATAATGTATCTCAAGTCGATTCGAATATTCAAAGCAGTACTAGCACATTGGATACACATATGTTAAGGAAGTTTAACAGTTAACGTTTCTAAAACGCAAACTCAGCGGAGACCTAGTACATCTGCCAGCTCTCCCCAGCTCTCATGGGGAGAGCGGGAGCGTCGGTCGCATCAGCCAGTGGATCGGGGATTTGCTCAAGGCGCATTGGAGTTTAGGGTGGCGGCCAGCAAGGGCGAAGAGGGAGTTTGAGAAGTGGGAGGAGGGAGTGATGGCGGTGTTCACTGATGGTTCTGGTTATGGAGCAGCAGCGCAGCGTGTTTGGAAGGGGATAAAGAGGGTGACTCGGTCTTACGAGGAGGACACCACTGTCTACGAAAGGTGCATGCGATGGATTTGACGAGCGGGTCGGCGTTACTCGAATCGATCTTTCATCCCTCTCGTCGGGATATCGATGAAACAGTTACCTTCACTTTGCTAGGGGACCCGATTTCTAGACAAGACGCAGAACACCTGAGTCTGTATCCCGAGCAGGATGCAGAGTACGTCCGACCGGCACGGCATCAGATGGATAAATGTGCATTCAAACACAGATGCTGTGACGCGCTGAAGGCCGCGGCGAAAATGTGTACGCAGCATTCCCCCAATCATAGACTCGGAGAACAGCGATGCTAAGAATTCATCTACCCGGAGCACGGGGTGCATTGATTGTATATCTTCATGTTGGTGGACAAACGCGTTCAACCTCGTGATCGTGTCGAGGTCAAAGCGATGTGGATTGTTCTACCCCCAGTAACTGGCCCATTGCTCAGTATTTAAACCTTTCGTTTCTATCACCTGATCTTTTCATTCTCTTCTTCTAACAATCATAGAAGACTTACCCGTTAGCCTACCGCCTCGCCAAGTTCGACTTGGAGCCTTGCTCTGAGCCTCTGACGGAATCAGATATCGACCTCATCGATCTTGAAGAGTGGGGACGATAGCAGTTGGAAGAAGATGTTCGTATGCTCACATTTTCGATGGTCGCGTCCTTACGTCCTTCTTTCCACAGGGAGAACCAGAGCACAAGCGCATTGAAGACCTCGACAGTGGCCTCGTCGCACTACAGGGCCTGGTACCCAACGATTGGAGCTCCGCCAATCCGTGCGCCGCCGAAGTTCTGGACATCACTTGTCAATATATCAAGCACCAAAAGCAGAACGAGCGGAAGAATATTGCAACATGGGAGCGAGAGATAGCCACTTTGTGTGTGCATGCAGAGTCCTTGGAAAAGAAGTGCGAGGAGTTGTCAAAGGACAAAGAGAGTTTGGCGAAGGAGCTAGAGAGGGTCAAGGGGGAGCAACTGAAAGATGCGGATTTGGATAACGAGGGGAAGCGCATGATAGAACTGAAAGAGAATGCGGGCACGAAGGGAGGGCGCGAGGCCGATGACAATGCGGAAGAGAAAAGTGACGGTAAGAAGCCCAGGATCAAGGACACGTCTGTATGAATGGTTGGAAATCGATATGTATAACGCAATTGTCTTGAACGCGCGCGCAAGTTTGACCACATACGACGCCTGCCAGATGCCAGCCTGGGAACAAAACAAGACCCGTAAACTGCAAAACGTCAGCGTCCGGTCGCAGTAGGCAAGCATCCTTGGACGGGACATTCTCTTGTACTGGACGCGGAGCGATGCATTATAAACTCCAACTATGAGGAGAGAAAGTCATGCTCATTCATGGAATCAACTTAAGTACGCTCGAAAATTGGAACCAACTTGAACCAAGTTTGAGCGAATACGAAGGGGCTGAGGCAGAGGTGGTTAGAAGTGACGGACAAGGACGCAGAAGCTAGACGCTCACTTTACATAATTGACACACCTAGTAATCCGAATAAGTACTTCTTGGAAGCGTCGGATGGAGCCCTCATGCTTCCGATGGGCGCGCCTCCGCCGGGCCACCCATTCCGCCGCCGCTCGAGTCCGCAACGCTACCATACCCAGTAACAGTTGCGACGGGCTGATAGTATGCGACGTACTTACTGTATACTTTCGACCGGATATTCGAATAACGCGTCACGCCGCCCCTGGAACCGAACTTATCGGCTTGGATAACGCATAACGGGCTTCAATTTCAGGGTCGACCGGCTTAAAACGGTAAAATTTCGGGTCCCGCCTGCGGCGGGACATCCATATCCGGTAAGAATCGGGACCAAGGGGGTTCAAAAATTTTAATTTTGTACACTGGGCTGTTTAATTTTTTTCAGACCTCGGCGTAGACCCTACCTACCTCTATGACGTCATAATATCACGTGATGCGTTATTTACCGTATTGGTACTAGCCCCTGACCCCACTTCCTTCCCCGCGCCATCATCTACGGCGCTTTCCTCCTCTTGTGCCGCAGCCGTCGCATGCCCAACGCGGCGGAATAAAATCCATGCCTGTACAGGCCATATGGAACTTCCCTTTTGGTTAGTAAGATTGTTATTTGACGCGAAGATGGCACTTACCCATCCCGTCTCACATCCAGCTCGCGTGCACTTGGCCGCACTTTCTCTATCTTCCTCTGCGACCTTCACACCACATACGCATTCGCCAAGCATATCCGCCACTGTCTTCCGCTTCAATGCGCGGGAAGGTCTACCACTGTTCGTCCTCGATGTACTCGCCAGCTGGATCGATGGCTGTACTTGGGCAACGACTGCCGGAGTCGGTAAAGCTTGGATCGCATTCGGTAGAGGATTCGGCGGGAGTGCGAAGACTGCTACGGATGTAGGTGTCGCTGGTGTGGTAGATCGAGGTATTGTTGTCGTATCGTCCCTTTCGTCTTCTGGTGCGTCTATAACTCCCATTTCGACATCGTCTAACTCTTCAACAGCCGACGTCTCTCCCTCCTCCTCATCCATATGATCACCATTCCCACCAGACTCGCCTACTTCAGATTCTCCCTCATCGACAGACTCTTCGGCATCTTCCTCGCTCTCACCATTGGGCTCGTTAGCTTCTTCGTCGTTACCGTCAAGCCAAGATGCATCCTCGACGGCCCACCGACGCTGACCACCGGCCGACGGTTGCGATGGTGAGTTTTCATTATTGTCATCGTGTGGTGACTGACCCGCATCTACAGGAGCAGTAGCACTATTATCATAACATTAGAACACGCAATATTATACGATTTGAAGCCTACCTGTTCGATTGGTGTAACTCGGAAACGACCAGCTCGCCAAACATCTTCGAAGCCTTTTCCTGCGCACGTTTCTTCGGCAGTGTTGTCTTCTGCTTACGCTTCTTGTAAACTTTCTTCATCTCTGACATTTCTGACCTCGATAGTTTCCAGTCGGCCTCGTACAGCGTGAGGTCGACATTCTTGTGCCTCGTCTCGTAATGTTCGCGAGCCGTATATTTCCAAATCGCCGGTGCCTTCTTGTTACCTTGGTCGGAACGGCTGCAGATCCGACACGGAATGGGAACATTCGAGCACGGACTGCCACCAGTTGACTTGGCCGCAACGGCATATTTGAAACCTCGAGTCGTCAACGAGTCGAATACTTGACAACCGTGAGTTCTTTTTCGGTCGATTTGAGTCTTGTCTCCAGTTCCCGTGAGGTAGAACTGGCATTGCGGCGCCGGTGACAGACAAAGACCACACGGGAGAAGGGTCTTCTGCATCTGACCATAGGCGATATGGGCTGCATTATGCGCGAGGATAGACTGGGGTTTGTCGAGGTTGAGAGGAATCATGGGATCTGGGCACTGCGAGCAGTACATCCCATCACTCTGCAGCATTTGTACGTTGTTCTCTCCGACACAGAGAAAGCATGCACGGCCTGACATTTAACAATTAGATCATGACAATCAAACAAAGGATATACTACATACCTGAGGCCTCGCGATAAGGGAAATCTTTCGTACGTTCAACAGATGGTATGATTCGATTGCGACGAGACACCCCGGCATCAGATGCTGAGTTAACACGTTGAAGCAGATCTGCGCTGAGCGCGATGAGTTCAGCACTGGCGAACATCCAAAACGTTGACCCTGTCTCGGGCACTTGCAGCTTTGGATGGACAGGCTGGACAAACTGTCCTGGGACTGTAAAGACCTCGGGCTTGCTGCGCGCGCGTGTCCGCCAGTCAAACTTTTCAGTTTGGTCATCATCGGTGGTTGCTGGAACAACGTCGATAATCTGGAATTCAATAAAGATACCGTCTTCGCTCAGGATGTCCAGCTCTATATCGGTAACAGAGCTATCCTTTCCTGTGCCATTCTTTATATCCGTTACGGCACCGATGCAGAGCCAGAGGCGATCCTCAGAGATGAGAACTGTCGCGATCGGTTCTCCGCACATCAAGATGTCCTCCATGGACTCGTCGAAGTCTGCGTCAACAGGCCGACATGGCCGGTTGACATCAAAGCGGGCAATCTCTCTAACACGTCTCAACCGGTCTGTCGAGCTGGCCTGGGTGCGGTACCGCGACTGGATCTTGATGGCGCGCGCCTTGTTGACTTTCACACCGTCCATAAAGACAAAACGATCAAAGGTGCATTCGTTCAATTCAGAGAGTGTCGTCTGATCCTCCTCAGCAATCTGATCCTCCAACTCGCGTATTCCCGAGTCATCGAGGTCAAGAAGGGGGCCTGGTTCGTCAACGACTGGTGGATTAGCGCGGCTTCGAATGGAAGTGGGCACCAATGTGCGGGCATTGTCAGCGGTGATAGGCGAGGTTGGTGAATCGGGAAGGGAAGACGAATTAGGCACGTCAGGAACTGTTGGATTGGCAGAATCAGGAGTAGGTGCGATGTCGGGATCCTCGTTATCATCCTCCGCAAGGGGCTCATCAACAAGGAGAACACCAAGTGGGCTTAGAATGGTGATAGGACGTGTGTCGCGATCAAGCGCGTCAAGGAGGGGTGCGAGTTGTGGGTACTTGTCCACGACTAATCGACGTCCACCTGTCCAGTTTGTCAATAGGTTGACGAGTTCGAGACGCAGATCACCAGTCCAGGACCGTGGATTGATACGATCCACGGCTGAATCCACGATGGCGTGACCATCTCTTGAGACAGGTGTCAACTGGAGACGTCGTGGACTGCTGTCCCATTCAGGTTTGATGGCGAGAATGTTTGAGACCTCCGTGGTACCTGTCATCCGTTCGACCAGCTGGAGCTCATCGACGTTGGCATCTGTACCGATAATTGTCCGCAAGATTCCAAAGATGGTTTCTAAACGATCTGTGCCCAACAGGATGATCCAGAACATCCCTGAGGGATTGTCTATCTTGGCCTTCGCAACACAGAAGTACACATTCTTGATCATGAGCATAATATCAGTGTATAGAAGTGTTGGAATGAAGTGTTTGCCAGACTTTCGAAAGAGAACCAAGGTAAACCATGCAGCGGCACTAAGATGCTTGAGCTGTTCGCTCAAGGAGAGATCCACACAGATGTATGGCCATATGAGGTGGCGGAACAGATCCCCGAGAAGGCGGAGTGCATCACGTTGAGCTACAAACATTGGCTGTATAGATGTGGTCTCCGGAAGCGACCAGAGGTCCCGAAGAAGCTGATAAGCAAGCGTCACATCCTGCTTATCGTCGGGCTTGAACAAAGACTCGACGTGCTCTTGTGAACCACCTGCATCACGGAGATGTGCCTTCATAATTGTCGGATTCACATGCGTCTCGAGTACGTCAAGTCCTCGCGCACGGAGGAACAAGTTCCGGATTCGTTTGAAGACATGTTTGTAATCTTTGTCTGGGGTAAGATCGTCGTCACCAACAAAGAAGTCCATGACGGGGAGGGGGGAGAGGAGTCGATGGATCGGAGAGGTGGATGAGAGTTGCCGTTTGAAAGTGATGTCGACGAGGGCAGAGCCGCGCTTTGTCTCTCCGTCAGACGCGATAGATACAACACGTAGTTTTGTTATGTCTTTTTTGGCGTTAACCGCGGTAAGCGTTGTTTCAAGCAGTTGAGCGTGTTTAATCGCGTTTTCACGCTTACAAGTCCCGGAAACAAGGATAGGGCGTGCTCCATAGATCCGTCTATTATTGGTGAGGATACCAAGCGCTCCAATGGTGGCCTTTGAACGGTATATATTAGAATACGAAGTTAGGGGCCGAGAGAATTGACTATTACCTCCGACGCGTAATGAACCTTGCCGTCATCGAGGCTTCTGAATAGCTCTTTCAACTCGTCTACACTGCCAAACTCTAATGACACCTTTTCTCCATGCTCACGGCATACCCCACGGAAGAAGTTCGTTTTATCGTCCCAGCGGATTCGCTTTTCAATGGACATTTCGTCAAACATGACGATCTGATGGCACACAACCTCAGACACACGACTCGCTGCCAATTCCTCTTCCGATAAGACGGCATCTATGTTCTTCTGGATTTCGTGGATGGTGGGCATTCCATTGGAGGGCATGATACGGGGCATAGTGGAATGGCGTCGCAGAGTGGAGAGCCCTGGGATTTGATTTAACGAACGGTGAGCAATCTTTGCAACTCGATTTCCACCGAGACGCCAGAGTAATAGGCCTCGAAGGTAGTCTTCCTCGATATAGCTCCGTGGACGATATGCACCGGTAGCAGCACGCTCGTAGAGTGCCAGCATTGCTTTAATTCCCATTCCTCTCTTCAGGCCAATCCGAATGATTCGATCTACCGCCTCAACCTTCCCACTACGAATCGCGACAAGCAGACGTTTGTGGTTGGACAGTGCTTTCGCTCTCACCCGCAGCATCTTCTCTGTATTCAAACCCTTCAACTTCTGTACGTTGAGCTGTTCGCCACGATGGTAATACTTTGCCACGAGCTGGCTGTGCGAATTGTATGCAAGGTTCGCATTATCGTGTACGCCGTCCTTTATACGCTTCATTATCCCTGCTAGTGCTGAATTCTGGGGCAGCATCTCGCATGGCGGACACCGCGTCTCTTTATTGTGCAGCCAGCGACGACAGAGAAGACCGCGAACATAAAGAACACCTTGTCTGATCTCGTATTCAAAGGGAAGTGTGTGTTGGGCATGGAGCGCGAAGGGGTAGTCCTTGTGGGGGGATGCTCCATCGGGAAATGGAGGTGCATAACCGGGGCATGGTGTTCGAACGACTTGTGGACGCTTTGAGATAGGTACGATTTCACTGTCTGAGAGGGTATCAATGTCGATAACTGACGTCGGCTTCATGGAAGATGATTTGGTGGGAGGTGATGAACTCGGAGGAGCGTATTCACTCTGAATGTCGAGCACCGCCGAATTAATCTCATCGCTATCGACGACGCGCACAGGACTGTTACATAGGTCAGTCACATCCCGTTAGAAAATGGACACACTCACAATGTATCTAGAGCCTTGATTAAGAGCTCAATCTTCTCCTTGAATAACCCTTCGCTAACGCCGCGTTCCTCGATAAAATACCGCATGAACTCCAACACGCCATTAACACCCTCAGTCCCATTTTGGATCAGCCCTTTGGCTTCCTCCACATCCATTCCCCATCCGAATGTGGCATGCACATGCTTGTTCAGACCATCTTCCCACAGATCATCCCCCCGAGCCTCAGGATTGGCATACGCGCTCGGATCTCCGCCGAATGGAGCAAGAGGGTCATAACCACTCTCAGTTGCAGGAATACTTGCTGGATCGACGCGACTGATTTTTTTCTGAAGCGCGAGGAGCAGCTTCGATGTAGGCGCGCGTGCTAGGACTGTCTGCACCGAGTTTTGATTAGGAGGTGGTAATGACTGGGGAGATGGGATGGAAAGTGCTGGAGGACTAATGCGAGCTGGAGATAATGGCAGGGGTGCCAGACGTGTATCGAATGATGGACCGGAGGGTTGTGATGAGGTGCGAGTCGGTGCGGTGACCTGTGCCGGGATTTTTGGTGCTCGCGGTTTGAGGAATGCTGTAAGACCCTGTTGACGTCCGTGCTTTCGAGCATCACCTTCCTTCTTCAGCCGCTTCTCTTTATTCTTGATGCAATTTTTTGTATTGACGTGCGTTAGAATAATATTCTTTGCCCCGCCGGGCCCCATCTTGACCTCGCAACCACATGCAGGACATAGAGCAGTGTTATAATCAATGACTTGGACCTGAACTGGTGTGAGTACATGCTGTTTGAGTTGCTATTGATACTAACATCGGCTTCTGTATAGCTTGAGGTCATTGCACAACGAAGGCGGAGGAGAGAAACGATAGCAGACAAATATAGTTACCAAATTAGGATACCTGTCAGTCGGAACACGTTTTAGCATCACTGGGAGGGCGGAACTCTCTTATTATGGTATACAATTACAGCTAATACATGAAACGATGATTTGGAACAGGAAACTGACTGAAAATATCATGGTTTGAAAAAACTTTTTTCAGACCTCCCTGCTGACCCTACCTACCTGCCGGATGTATCGGACTTTAAGTCCGGAACCCCCTTGATCGGGACCGTGCCTGGCAACGAACTTAGTTCATATAAGTTCGTTGCATAACGCGTAACAACCGGCGAACATCCGGTCGAAAGTATACAGTAGTCTCTTATAATTGAATACGGGTCGAAGAAACATGTCATCTGGAAGGTCGTACATCGAATGGGTTAAAGGACACTCAGGCGTCGAGGAAATTGAAGAGACAGACAAGCTTGCCGCCAAAGGATGCGAAATGACGCCCAGACATCTTGGAAACCCCACGGTTCTGAGTCGCCTAAGCAAAACAGAGTGCGATAACACAATCGAAAGCACACAAGATCATCCGAAAGAAGAAAATGGCGCGTATAAAGAAAGTATGAACCGGACTGACACGCAACGGAACATAAAACTAGCCATTGCTGCGGGAAGCGAACATCTTGAGAACGAACCCAGCCCAATGCGAATCTGGATGTCAATCAGAAATAAGGTATTCTCAAAAAGTGCAAGGTACTGTACTCTTTCGACCGTATCTTCACGGCCTGTGACGCATTATGGTCATGAAGATGTAGCGAACATCTTCATTAGGCACAGAAATCACGTGAATTACTATATATGGAGGCTCCGGCGTCAGCCGGAGCGAAAAAAATTGCCTATTTAAGCGAACACTAACAACTTTTGGGGTCCGTGATGCGTTATGCTGTACCCGGATCTTCGCTTCACAGACTCGCGTGACGCGTTATGTGAAAATGCGGTCGAAAGAGTACAGTACTTCCTCTGGATGCTGATACATGAGGGATACAAGACTGGCCGGCCACTACTGGAAGCCTAGGAAGATTGGTCACGCTGAGGAACGAGCAACATGTGAGAAGTGTGGCCTACAAGAGTAGGACCCCTGTTTATTCCCCAAGATGTCAGATCAAAAGTCCCGACAAATTTTCAAAATTTTACCAAAAGGTCAGGTTGAGAGTCCCGACAAAAGGCAGTTTTAGGGTCAGAGGTCAGATCCAAAGTCCCGACATCGGTATCAATAATGGCAAATTTTTGTGGACCAGGGCCTATTTTCGTGGACGGCGCGATAGACCTGAGTAGAAGTCGAACCGAAATTTCCTGATTAGGACGACAATCGGTGCAAAATTCCGATGTCAGATACGGAGTCCCAACAAAGTGTGGACAATGGCCAAAGTGAAAAGTCCCAACAAAACGGCCGCAGGCCCGAAATTTTTGATCTGACCTCTGAGGGGATAAACACGGGTCCTACTGCCGATGAACCACCATGTCGATCGGATGTCGTTGGCGGGTTTTCGTTGCGTTGAGCTAGGCTTCTCAACCCTACGCACTCGTAGCTCGTAATTCTAGTGATCCTGCCGCCAGTCTTCTAGTGGGCTGTTTCTTGGGGAGTTAGCGTTGGGATTGCGCTGGATGGGTCTCATGTCGATCGGATGTCGTTGGCGGGTTTTCGTTGCATTGAGCTAGGCTCTGCAGTCTTATGCATTGAGCTAGGCTCTGCAGTCTTATGCATTGAGCTAGGCTCTGCTACCATGTCTCGTTGCATCGAGCAAGGCTCTGCAGTCTACCCATGCTTTGCGCTGGTGACGGTAAAAATTCTAGATGCTCCGCGTCATCCCGCCGCATAGCGCCTTGATATTGGCCGGATAACGCCGGAAGAGGCCAACTTGGCATAGGATGGCTCATGTTGCAGCCTGGGATGTATACGAGCTCTTGGAGATTGTTCTTCGAGAGCCATTGGGGTACCCGACTGGTACCAGTAGTTACAAGTTTTCACTCCCTTCTCGTGCAGACCTACCCGACAGGGAGTGATCCAGATCAATTAAGGAGAAGGTGGGTTCGGTACCGTAGCATATATAGTGTAGTACGGACCGTGCTGTGTTCTGTAAGGGCTAGATGCACGTAAAAAATCTATCTATCTATCTATCTACAAGAGTCAATGGATCATGTCATCACCAAATGCGAGTTTCTGGGGACAGAAAGAGAGCTGGCCTCAGAAGTGTGAAAAAAGAAAACCGTCGAAGGCCTATGCCCGTCTTTCGTTGGTACTGTCCTGACTCCTGACTCCTGTGGTGTTGTCACAATAGGAGACCCAAATCGCCCAGGACAAGATTACAACGCATATTGGTCACCAATGACGGTTTTCCGATGGTTGTACTGGGTATTTCGGGCCGAAGTTTTAAAAAAAGAATTAAGAAAAGAAGGGTATCGGAGTTTGTATTAACTCGTACTACTTCTTACCTCTCGATTTGCTCGTCTTCGCGTTCTGCACACTGCACGTTCTTCCCTTATCGACTCCACGACATCCAGTTGTCTGCCGGCAGACCGCGCAAGGTACCGAGCATGGAACAGAACATAATAAAATGTCTTTGTTCCCTGCACAATCCTCCTGGTTGCATCTGCGACATCGACGTCGGCCGCGTTGACGCTCTTCCTCAGGAACGACACGACGACGCTTTGTCGGACGATCATCAGCTTGGATCATCGACTCGGATCTTTCACGGCTGGGTTCTGCATCATCGGCGGTGTTGTATATGTCGAAACTTGGATCGTTTTGGTCAGTGATTTTAATGATCTGCTTGTGTACTCACTTGTCATCTAGTTCTTCAATCATGGATGCTGGCCCTCCCAATTCCAACTCGTCGTGATCTGGTGTTATCGTGGACCCTTCATCAAACCTTGGAGACATTGCTGCCCCCAGCACCCTTGATCTGCCCACCATTCCGGGAAAGGACGCCGTGTTGGTGGAAGATGATGCGGCGCTCGAAGACGGCGCGACTGCCGCATTCGAGGATGCCGTCGCCACCGCATTTGAGGACGACGCCACTGCTGCATTTGGATTTGAGGACAGCGCCGCCGCGTTCGAAGACGAGGCCCCGATACTTGTTGCGTCTCGCGAATACTGAGATGTCTGACCGCGTGTTTCGCGATCAACGCGTACGTCGTCCATGTTTCTCTCGACTGTTGGCCAAGCTACTGAACCCCGTGAAGCAGATGCGTCGAGCGCGCCTGACATTGTCTTCGAAAAGGCCGCAACATCAAGAATTCCTCGGGCAGGTTGAGGGAAGGATGGCGGGCCAGAAATCGATGGAAATGGTACGTTGTTCGCGATGAATGCAGTGGCACTGCGACTGACGTCTTTCAAGGTGTCGTTGATGATTTCCTGGGATGCGCGAATGTTGTTGGTTCGCTCCCATCCCTTCGCGTACGCCATCAAGAGCTCCGGCGTTATATAGAAACGAGTTTTTCCATCTGCCGTACTATTCCACTGGCGCGTGAATTGATCGAAATTAATTTTTCTTTTACCGTCTTGTGCCGCTTGAGCTGAGAAGATTTTTATGTTCGCAAAGAAGTATGATCTTGCTTCTGATGTAGTGGGTGGTCGTGCAGGCATTGCCAAGGCTTGACGGCTCCTCAGCCATTCGTCGTTAGCCTTGAAATGTGGCAGTGACCGAGCGAACGGAGTGTTCTGTTCTGGGTACGATTGCATCTCGAGACGCTCGCGGAGTGATTCTAAGGATGACTTTGGTATGTAGAGTTGATCAAGTGCTTCAGAGACCTACCTGGGAAGCGACACATTCCAAATGTCTCCTCTGTCTGTATGTAAAGGTCACCGTTCATCCAATCCGCATAGGCGCTAGCTCCGGGAACAATATCCCACAAGTAGTTCAATAGAAAGGCCGTTCGGTTAATCATCGCTAGGGAGTGGTGATACCTCCAGTCGAGCCCGAACATATGTTTTGCATAGGCCTGAAGGTTGTAAAACGTCCGGTGGTCAGTCAAACTGTTCACAGTGTATTGCGGCCCAGCTGAACACATCATGAGCTTCGACAGATACAAAATGAACAGTGACATACCGTTAAGTGCTCCAAACTTGCGATAGATATCTGCATGAGGTCCACCTTCAACTTTGTTTGTTCCCCGGCTGCAGTCGTACTTCCGAAGACCATACTGGTCAACTCCTGCTTCTTCGTACAATATAACACCCTCGTTGTCCACCTTTAATTCCCTTGTTTGCCTAACCTATAGTCCAAGGACAACACTCTGTTTGCCTAACAGTCTGCCCAACGACTACTAGTCGCCCCACACATGTTTGGCAAGTAAGTCCTTCTTTGGCAAATAAAAAATTCCTGACTACCCTTGCTGACGGGCCAACCACAACCTTGAACCTTAAGAAGGTTAGTCAAATACCTAAGACTCAACACCCTAAAAGTAATATTCAACAGCGTTCATAGAAACATCGCAGGAATCGAACCCGCAGCATTTACCGATGCCTTAGTGCACCACATTATGCCACTGAACCACAGATGCTTGCCGGACGACAACCCAGCAGCCTGATACCATCGCTACCAACAGATACTGACAAAAGTTGTCGCGCACTGGGCATAAACACAGGAGGAATCGAACCCACGACCTCACGTTGACTCACTTCAGTACAACAGCCACTGAACCATAGGTGCTTGTGTATGCTTCTGCCAACCCCTTGAGTACACCACTATTGTCACCTTCACCTCAACTTCCAACACCATTATTGTCCTGACATACTCACACTACTACACAAAGTTTGCCGAGACTGTCTAGAACATACGCCTTCTATACGAAACATGAGAAATTGACATTTCTACCAGATCCCGCTTTACTGATGTATGCTACCGTGCTAGTCCGCATCCCCAACAATACTCTCATCGTCACTCTCATCCTCCTCCTCTGGCTCGTTTGTCTCGTTCCAGTCCTCCGAGTCATCGACTTCGATCCCACCGGCTTCCCATATCGATCCGAAAGAATCTACCAATGTGCGCTGTACGCACGCCTGCTGTGCTGCATACGCACGTATACCCTCCTTAATCTCCAGCTCAAGACACGTGTCCTCGCTCTCCCGATGCGCATCCCACCAGACCGCTCTCGCCTCCAAAGTCACTGCTATCCGTCGCATCTCTTCCTTGAGTAGGTTTACATCCTCCGACCAGCGGTTTGATCTCGCTCTACTTTTCAACCATTCCATGTGACAACCTGACTCCGTTAGTCAATTAGCGTAGCTGGACAACTACAATTTTACCTTCGACAGCATCAGGACCGTGGCCCGTCTCGTTCGCCCAAATCCATGACAACTCCGCTGCCCCTTCACCCAACGGCATGAGCACATCAATATCAAAACCCCCCCCGGCCATGTTAGTGACATCGCACTGTCGCAGAGGTCGCAGCTCGATGGACCAAACACCACCCGGATCCAAGCGCTCCAGAGCCCGCCGACAACGCCGGTATTTGTTCGCATTGAAATCCCGTCGTGCCTCGATAGTTTTGATAGCACTTTGTGCGCGTGTCAGTACACCCTGCCCATCTGTCTCGTCGCGCCGAAACGCTGCGTAGGTGCGCAGCCCCCGCTCGCAGTCCCGTAAGCCATGGAGCGCATCGTTGCACTGAGTTATCCGCAATTCCTTTTCCTTCGCCGAGAATCCTGGTAGACAAGCAGTCTCTCGCACGTTCGCATCGAAGTGCGAAGGCATCCACAACTTCTGGTCCTCGACATCGATTGGCACCCTACGCGCTACCGTTTCGCGTGCCAATTCAGCAGCCACTCCGGGCATATAAACCAGCTGACTGCTTCGGAACAATCGAATTTGTTTTGACAATGCGACACGCTTCCTTTGAATCTCGCTGGCCTGGGCTTGGGTGAGCGTCCCTTCGCCATCTGTTAGAAGTCTTAATTTCTGCCTGTATGATCACCGTCAATTTCTGTCAATGTTATCCAGGAATTTACTTACTGTTGCTGCTCGATCGAGAAACCCAGCGTCAGACATCCAGTTGGCAATGTATCGTGCAGCTGCGGTGCACCTTGTTCAATTGCGAGACGCTCCGACTCTCGCATCCTATACCGGGCTTGGCACTCCGTCTCGTCTATCAAATCGTCAACACTCGTCAGACGGCGTGAAGTGCTGCTCACGCTTCACCACCTGCGCGTACGGATTCTCAATATCCGGGTTATGCCTGTCGCGCTCCCAGGCTTCAATCCCTTCGGTCCAACGAGCAACGGTGTCAGCGGGTAGATGGCTAGTGAAATCTGTGTGTAAGGTACCCTGCTGTAGACTTTGTGCGCGTGCTTTTACCAGCCGCTTCAAGGTGGTCATGCCTGTACTCCAAAAATCAGAAAGCCATCACCCCGCAAAGAAAACACGACTTGCCCAAATTAATCAGCTTGCACCAGTTGTGGAATTGAAACTGGTCATCGAGCGTATCTGCTCGTGATCCCGGTCCCATTTCCTTGATGCTGGCGGCGCACATTCGGATAAATGCCCACACTCGCTCAATTGCTTCCCCGTCAGTGCGTCCCATTCCGGGCTGAATACCCATGGCAAACTCGACTTGGCATTCAATTTGATGGCAGGGAGCGTGCGCCTTCGGAATCGCCGGCATCGTCTGCATCGTTTCCGGGAGCTGCAAATGTTCAGGCAGAGTCTCCATGCGGGATAAGAAATTCTTGATCCATTGACACGCGATGTCGTAGGAAAAGCAGACCTCCTTTAGGTCGTGGTCGTCGCGCAGGGCGGTACACGCCACGAAATCGCTGTTGCAAAATCTGAACGATCTTCAACGTTTGTTAACGGTACGAGACAAAAGATCATACCGTTCCCCTTTCTGCAAATTTCCTACAGATTGCGCAGAGACCATTTCATGGCGCGAACACAAAGCGGCCACCACGCCAGTGCAGCGTAGTCCCGTGTTATTCTTCGAGTCAGCATGGGCAATAGCCCTGAACCCACTGCAAGTGTTCATCTAAAGACGAACTGTTTTAGCCAAGCGTAAAGTCACTGAGACAAAATCATACTCACATCTTTCTGGCTTGCATTCCTCAATACGTGCGCACCATATTCTGAGTCTCCTGCATCATCCAGCATGAAGCCAGCCCCCGGATGTAGCGAAGGATCGGTGGCTTGATTCGATCGATGCAAATTTGTCAGGCGAAAACAGGCGTCTAAAGAAATCGTCTTGCGGTAAAGATACCTTGGAAAACCCCTTCAGTAGGTCGTCCGATCATGAACGTACAACTCACTGATCGACGCGTTCTTTCCAGTTCGGTGGCAGATTCACAGAAGGAATGGGACAAGCCGGACATTTCAGGACGAGCTCGCCTGGTTTGAAGACACTGGCGCCGTCCTTTTGACTGCCCTTGCCGGCACGCATCATCAACATAAGATGTCGATACTGACGAATCATTCTTAGGAAAGGTTGATAACGCTTCTATCAAGTCGTTAGTATAGGGTGAAAGGCCTGTCATTGTTTGCCATACCTTTGGAACCTTGATCCCCAATGCATCCGTTAGATAGATCAGCGACTTGTAGAAGGCATATGCGGAGAGTTTCCCATTCAATGTCAGGGCGTGGAATAAATCGAGAGCGTCAAGAGTAGCACATGTAGCCGGGCGCCGTACAGTCCCCGGATACCAACCAAATCGTAGTAACTGCTGGCGTCGTGGTATGGCCTGTAAACAGTTGCAGTAGCGAACCGAAACCTCGTGAATCCCATTCGTATGAATGACCACAAGCCGCTCGGACTGTCGCGGCATAAAACACTGCGAGCCGTCCTCGTGGCCGAGGTAGACGCGCAGACCAAGCCGCTGCAGAGGAATTCGAATGAATTTGTCGCCATCCCATTTCTTGAAAACAAGTCAAAACTAAACCCTATCCAGAGGATGAAACATACCCGTATGAGATGGAGGGGTTTCGTAGCATGTTCCGAAACACAGCACGTCTTGCAAATGAGGCGGCTTGGTGCACATTCCCGACAGCGATACAGAACACTCCCCGACTGGTTGCAGCCCGCACAAGCATCCGGACGACATTTCCCCCGCCCCTTCAGCCTCAGCAGTTCATACAGAAACTCCTGCGCAAAGTTTTGGGTACCTCCACGCCCTGCCCAGACGTCCATGGCACGCCGCTGAAACGCATTAGTGCTGGTTGACGAAGACTGGAACGTGCTCACTCGTCCAGGGCGTCTCTTCGTTGGGAAAGCGCGTTTCAGCCTTTCAGGCTCGCTGACTTTCTCGGCGGCGCCGTCGGCTGGTAGGTCCTCCCAATCAACCACCATATCTGAGGTCAGTTCCCCTATATCGATGATTTCCTCCTCGTCTGTCAAACCCTCTCTGTGCTCCGTGTTCACTTCGCTGGTAAAACTAGGTCCAGCCTGCATGACGAGGTCACCCCATTGGTTCCTCTCATACTGACGTGTCTCAATGGAGTCCAGACCGTCATCGCTGGATGTACTGCGGGCCCTCGAGTAGCGAGGTTGTCGGCGTCCATGCTGCGCGTAGGGCTGGACAGGTTGAATATTCCTACGGCGTCGCAAACCCCTTTGGAAAGATCTGGGATTGAACATCGTGGCAACCAAGTACGGAGGACAGGCGTGAGACAACTGCCATCGGAGAACCACGCCCCTCCAACGGATATTACGTTGTGGCGTCCAGGAAGCGTATAAGAAGTCCGCGATAGCTTGACGACCTCCTTCCAATCTTGAACCGCGACCACCAGCATGTCCTTGATGTCGACTCCCCGCACCTGGATGAAGCGTCTCACGCCTGCTCAGCGTCAGGAAGTACTCGCGTATCGCCGGTCTGTCCTGAGACTTCCGTGAGGCTTGGATGTTTCCCATTGCAGCGATGTTCTGACTTACTTTCAGTCTTAACACCCCGCGCCAAGATCACCCCTACCCCGAATTCTTTACCACGGGGGTGTACATGATATGGCACCACTTTACTATGGCGGAGGAGGAATACCTCAACGCGTCGTTTCCCGATTTCGAGTTCTACGTTCGGAAGGCGCGTGCGGGTAAATGGCTGACTCGGTTCTTGGAGGCCTTCCTCGCTCGCTTTCCTGACCCTAAGGGTACCTCGGTGGCGAATTCACTGGAGCGCAGAAAAGTGAGTCAATCAGATAATTTGTTGTCGTCCTCAGTCTCACCTGACATCACACAGTCTATCCCCAAGATCTTTATCAACGCGTTATCAGCGTTCTGGTCGACGGAGGAAGGCCGGCCTCAGATGAAGGATGGGCGAATGGATGTCATGACAGTCCGCCTAGACATTCTTCACGAATATGTCGACGATTTTGAGTTCTTCTTTCCTCTGAAACAGGGTGGCCTGGCGAAAGACGCGGTCCATTGTCCAGCGGAGGGAAACGGAAACGCTGTGCCGAAGAGCATGAAGGACACTGTTCCGGCGGGGGTGGTGTAACGGTGAACCGAAGACCATGAAGTACACTGTGGGGCGTGGGTAGTGTAATTTTTGACAATGACATGCGGGACGTACATTGTGTTGAATCCGAACCCCAAAGAAATTCTTCATTCAAAGTCATCCGGAGATTGGATCTCTGCCGACGTCGTTCGACTAGGAAATCCTAGACGGATGATGATGGGAGGAAGCCGGATGTTGTGGCTGTGCTATGGTGCGACTCGATCTCCATCCGCCTCCGTCCGAGATCCCCGATGTGCCATTTCCACACCTAAGGGTCCGAATACTCCTTCCCGGGGGTCTTTCGCACCTTTTCGTCCAAAAAACGCACCAATTGCACAACGGAGAGTGGCACAAATACCTATCATTGCTACAGAGAATTACATTAAGGAGTCCAAACGATAACATCATAAAAGTAAAAGATATAAAAATATTCGTCACTTGATATAAAAATGGTCATAAGGTCGTAATAATCGTAATAAATCGTAAAAAAAAGGCGGCCAACAATGCAGTCCACGAACAAATGAATAACAGTCCAAAAAAGAAGCCCAACGCGGCGGAACACATACGCGAATATACACACCAACACACACCAAACGGACATCATCAACAGACCAGCCAACACACACAATTTACCCGAGCTTCTCGAACATGGAATCAACAACCTTGTTCAACATGTTAGCCTCCGTCGACGCGTCAATGGTCTCGAGGGCCCGGACGAGAGCTCTGTCCATTGGGGCGTCAACACTTAGGTCTCGCGCGAGATCACGATAGAAGGAACTTCCAATCACCTTATTGGTATCCACATCCGGCAGCTCGTCGGCGTCATCACCGTAGTGCTCATGCATCTCCACATCTCCCGCCGGGAGAGACCAGTCCCAGTCAGGTGTAGCATGCTCTGCATCCCCTAGTCTCTGCGACGCCTGGAGAGGTACGTCCTCCTCCTCATAAAAGATGACCGGTCCACCTCCCGCGGAACGAGGCCTTTGACTGGTGTCGGTACTGGCAGAGCTATCTCCGGGACGAACGTCGAACTCCAGCTGGCGGCCGCGCACCCTCCAATCCACAAGGCACGCTGTGTCGTACTGGAGGGTGGTGGAGTGACTCAAAGTGGCGAAGTCGAGATCGTGTATGGACCGAGACGAATGATGGGAGGCGTAACCGTCCCACGGTTCGCCATAATGCTCGAAGGCGTGTACGTGGGACTGTTCGTGGGCGTTGGATCCGTGGAGGCTGGTATGGACATAAGAGGAGGGGGTGAAACCGACGCATTTCTGCGTGGGGGCATACCCGGACCAACCAAGGAAGGCGGTGGAGCCGATAGGCTGGCAGAAGACGGCGGTGATACCCAGTACGAGTCCTGGTGTCGTTGAGGAGTTGCGACACTCTGGGGAGACGGTCCCAGTCCCAACGTTTCGTGTATCTGTCGATCGAAATCCGCATCCTCCGCATCCATAGCCCTATGCTCGTCCTCCCAATCCGTGAGCATGGCCGATTCCTGCCGACGAAGGTGATCACGAAAACCCGCGATAAGGTCGGCAAGCGTGGTACGAAAGGTCTCTGCAGTGTCTTCGAGATCGGCCAAGGCGGCACGCTTGGCCTTCACGGAGTTAGGAGAGACTTCGTCCGCGACGTAAAGACAACTCGCAGTGACTGAAGCATTGGGCAGCGCACGCTTCAAGGACGCGGCGAGCGCACCAAAATGGAGTTCGTTGGACGCGGCGAGCGCACCAAAATCGAGGTCGTTAGGATTGGGGATCGAAGGTGGAATAGAACTGGTTCCGGCCACAGCGGTTGGAGTAGGAGCAGTGGGAGTAGGTGGCGGAGCACGGACGTGCATGGAAGTGCCCAAGGTAGCACGCATTCGATTACCATACAACGTGCGCCTCATTCTCTCCCCCGGCGCCAGTACGGGTGGTTGACGGATGAGAGGAAAATCTTCGGACACAAAATTCATAGGTCGGTAGTGGTCGCGACTGTGCAATGCTGCTGGGCGTTTGCCCCGCCGTCTGTTTTCGAGCTCCACGCGGCGGTTCCAGGCATGACGTTCTGCCCCTGTTAAACCACTGGGCGAAGGCGGCTCGGGCGTGGAAGGGGTGGTCATAGAAGACGACGAAGGACCAGGGACGGGAACAAGGGAATGCGTGTGGATGACAGTGGGGGGAGTCGAGCCAGCCGAGCCAGTATGGTCGGTGTCCGACCCCGGTTCGATGGGCAAGGACGCCATGTAGGCGCGAGTTTCAGACGTGGGAAGCTGAGGAGGCGGGGCATCAGGGTTAAGGCGGGGGATGTTCAAAGGGGTTGCATCCAGAGGCCGGGGAGGTGGTAAACCCCATCGCAGACGGCGTTGGAGGTGAAACCAATGCATAGTTTCGATCCAAACCTGTTACCCACGCGTAAGACAAAGACATAAAATAATGAGCAACAGGCATACCTGACGGCGCCACTGCGCGTGCATCGCATGGTCGGGGCCCGCGGGTATGGGCCAAAGTGCGTCCACCTGCTCCAGAATCCGAGTCTCTTCGCGGCGAACAATCCAGAAATTTTGCGCGACGGCGGCGCCGTCGTAACAGTCTCCCCAGTACGCGGAGCAGTTGTTCGCTGCTTGCAGCTGCTCCGGAGAAAAGAACTGCGAATCATGTCAGTGAGACGTTGAAAAGAATGGGAAGTACTGACGTTATGACCAATTTCAAAGCGTTGCGCGGGCTGGAGCGGCTAGTTAGCAAATGAAAAGCAGAGAACAAGGAGACGACGTACGACGTCGACCAGAGGGTGTAGGTTGATGACGCCGGCGAAGGGCTCCTGCTCGAGGAGGGACTCGACATATTGCGTGTATTCGAGTTGACGACCATCGAGCACTAACCCGCGATTTTGTCCGACTGGGACGCGCAAAGACGGCACGAGCATGCGTAGCAAAGGGGATGGAAATGAAGGATGCAGGGTAAGTACACTGGTCCTGGCAGGAGCTTTTCAAGGCATTGGACAATCCGCGCCTTGCGACGCCACTGGCGGATGTTGCCGAGGATCAGCGTGAGTGGCGTCTGAAATGGGGTGGTGGATTCGCCTTGGGTCGAGAAACGCCGTCAAAGCAAGTGCGCGGAAGGAAGACGATGGTACGTATGCATCGGAGGCGCGGAAATCTGGGAGGCGGATGGCGGTCATGCTCGGGCAGATCTTGACGGTTGGCCGAGGCAGGCGTCTATGAGCTCGACCACTCTGCAAGGGAGAAAGACGTGGAATGGAGAGCGGGCAGAGTAAAAATACTGGGGAGTGATGAAAGGGGCGGAGTGATGAAAGGGGCGCCAAAGGTCTGGAGTCCAGACAGACTCGGCTATGTCCGAGTCCCGGCTATATCCGACTGCGGCCATTGCCGGACAACCGGGTATCGCTGCAAGGGGAAGACGGACTCCAACCATCCCAGAAACGCTGTGTCCGCTTCCAATGCTTCCCTCACGCCGCCGTCGGGTAGTGTTGCTGGCCGTCCCCGTGAACAGGAATTCCAGCCTTCTCAATTTGGTGAGCTAGTCTCTGCAACCTCGCAGTAACACAACCACCATGTCCCTTTTCCCAGAAGACGATCACTTGCTGCCTCTCTACGATGGGCCCGTACCATGCTACGGCGCAACCCTAGGAAGCCCCGACTCAGTCACGTATATCCTCGACAAGTTTGCGCGTACCGATTGTGATTCGATCAGTCCCGATCACCGCGCTATGAAGACTGCCTTCATGCAGATGGATTACCTCCCTACGTCGCTTGTGGAGAAACAGCTTTTCTGCTATACGCGTTTCCCACTCTCACAGGACGAACTGGACCGCCTGGCCGCGTTCCAGCCTTGGTACAAGGTGGCAGAACACGCAGGTGGGCTGGCTCGTTTTGCTCAGGCGTTCAAGTTCGAATGGAACGACAACATGGCCTCCATCAGCGAGAACGAGGGCGAGGTCTGCTAATATTTCCATGATCGTAGGCGTTAGCTGAACATTGTCAGGCTCTTCTATTCCGACTCAAGTGGTGCCTTTTCGCCACGGCGCAGCGCACAGAATCCTCCCCTCCTCCCCTGCTTCTCCCGCCGGAGAGTGTGAATCTCAGCACTGATGACAATGGAGAGTGGGAACGCCTTGCGGGATATAACGACTTTCAACGTCTCTTGGGCATGCGGCGCAATGTCTCTGAAGCGCACGCTGAGTGAGTTGACCTTTCCTCGATGGTGTTCACTCATAGTTTACCTCTTCAGACTACCAGAGGTTGCCCAGTGGATATCAGCGGTTGATCGCCGTGAGGCGAAAGTCGTCCAATATAGACACGACACGTTTTGGTTCGGGAGATTTGTATGTCGATTGGACGTGCCCGCGTCAGAAGGCGAATACACGCCGCCGCAATGGTAGACATGCCCTAGTTGTTATGTAGTGTACGCAATGAAGTCTGAATCATCTTAAAGCACGACTCAAGCTCGACGGCCAAGTGTGGAAAGTACCACCTAAGAACTGTGACCACACGTCGGGTCACACTGCCGACGTCACGCTCCCGTACTGGTTCGAGCCCTACAAGGCGGGCAGAAGTTTTGTTCGCATCCTAAACACGTCGTATTAGTATATAAGCAATAGACATGGATTTGGGAGAGATGTTGGAACAATGGGAGTTATTTTCTGATGAAAATGGGCAGTAGTCGAAAGGTTGCCTTTAGTGCTTAAGATCGACATGACCACTCAGTCTTTCACAGGATCAAAAACACGCAGTGACATTTGGAGCGTCCAAGAGATTGGAAGGCATGTTCAAGGGGTAGTAACAATCAACAATTCGAGGTTGTAAAGCATGGTATATACATTCAAAGGCATTTCTATGAGCGCAACTACTGAACTATGAAGGTCAACGCTTTGACCAAATCCTGTACCTGACGGGGCTCGGGACCTGCCCCGACAGCGCGAGCAACACGCGAAGCTACTTCAGGGCCGAGGAGGCACACTACGGTCATCGATGAACGACATAGTGGGCGCAAGTAACGGCGCAAGCGTACCTGTTCCCAAAAGTTTCAAACCCAGCATATCATAAACCCCGATAGCACCAAAGCCGGCTTCCAAGTCGGGCAACCCGAACGTCTCCAACCAGAGGTGAACATCGTTATCGACACCGTTCTCGTTCAATACAGGTAGAGTGGGAGTAGCGACTGTGCCGTCAGGTTTGACTACTCTTGTTAGGACGGCTGACGAAATAGCGACGTTCGGTGAGACGTACCGATTTTGTAGTCGCAGTAGTGGAAGTAAAGGATACTGCGTTGCGTTTTGATATAGAGGCGGATGTTTTCGCGCGGATTGGCGCGGAGACTGGCAGTGGCTGTGTGCGTATCCCACATCTTGATGGAAAGGAGCAAAGTCCAAATAGGGTAGACAATACCGCGTCCCATGCTAAATATAGTCGAGAGCACGCACTGGCCAATCTTAGAAGTAAACGCCTCTGCACGCAGTAATGCCTGGTGGACGTCCTCCCAAAAAACGTCATGCAGGAGGGAGACCGCCTGTCTATCTATCTGAAGAGGAGCGCCGAGCCGCCCGAAGGAAGAGCAAGGCCGAGTGGTACCATCGACCGGAGTACGTCTGGGTGTTGTTTTCGCCTTTAATCCAACACATAATATGTTTGGTAGGAACCACGAACGCGTAAAATGTCAGATGCGAGAACGATACAGGGAACAGAAGGAAATGGATGACACAGACACGACTGAAGGGTGCGTGATAGAGGTCGATCATGCTCGACGTGCTCCAAATGAGTAAGTCCCACTGAGAATTGCGGTTTAACCGCCTGACCATCGCTATAGGATACACCCTCTGCAGCCGTTGGCACGAGCCCAAGATCTGCTCAAACAATTTTCTGATTATATTGGACCCAGTAACGACAAATTCGTAGCGCATGCTATGGACCTAGTACGGTGTGACTACCGACCCGGAGAAAGTTCGCCGATATTGGACCAGATAGAAGAGCAGATTGCTGATTGGCAGACGAACATCCAGGGCATCCAAAATGAGATCTTGAACGGCGCCGGAGCCTGGAGTGCGGAGTACTTGGAAGTTGAAGGGATTCTGGAAGCTGTGAACGCGGTTACTCGGAGAATTAGTGACATGCACATTGCACATCTTGAGGGTACCTTGCTGTAGTCTACGCGTAGTGAAGGAGTCACAATTTATAACATTTCACCTGTTAACTATATCACGGGGGCATACACACATAAGGACAGACAGATGGATATGTAACGACAGTTGAAGCAGGATTACTGCATGACAAGAAGGAAAAGACGCCGTCTACGGAAGTAACATGCATGCGCCTGCAGCCAAGGCAGATTGGACCAATTGTTTGCCGGCGTCAACGCTGGGAACGGAACGGAAAACAGCGCCACCAACCCCGATGCAGTTCGGCGACGCACGGTCCCTGATTGATGGATTCAATGAGTTAGAGGAACAATGCCAACGAACAGTTTTCAACTCACCATCCAGCAACGATGCCGACAACGCGACCCCTAGTAATCACGTAGTAAGGACCGGGGGTACCGGGAGCCGGGGAGATGAAGTTAAAGGTGGCGGGCAGGACCTGGAAATAGGGATGACCTGACACTATACGTCAAACCTCCGAGTAAGTGACAGTCAAAATGTCATACCATTGTTGGAAGCGGGCAGGGTGGGCGTAATTACCGCGGGAGATGAGGCGACGGCGGGTGCTGGTGATGCGGCAGACGAAGCGACGGCGGGCGCGGCAGATGCGGGAGACGAAGTAGGAGGGGGACCGGCTGCTGGAATACTGGGTGTAGTCGCCTGCGGGAGAGCAGCGTGGGTTGGAGTGGCGACGGGCGTAGTCATGTAACCTTGTGTGGCGGAGGCGGGCGTAGTAGTAACTGGAGGCAAGTACGTCAGTGTTCGGCATCAATAGAAATAGGGACATACCGACGGAGCTAGCAGATTGACTGACTGATCCGTTGTTAATTAAACGCGATTGGAAAAGAAGTCGAAGTCAAACCTACCGGCGGCAGAGCCAGCGGGCGCATTTGCGGCCCCAGCAACTGCAAGGAACGAGTCAGAAGACGAAGTGCCCCAGCAGAGAAAGACTTGCTCATTTGCGAATCCGTAGACGCAGGTTCCGCATTTTCTGTACAGCAGATGTTGGTCAAAAGGCAACAGGGAGGAGGGCGTACACACGTTCAAAGCGTGTAGTAGCTATCCCGATCAGGTCAATGAGGAGACCCGCCTCTTGAGGGTGAAGCTGGATGTCACGCAGGCGCTGGGCAAGTTCTACAGAAGAAGAATTAGTTATAGAGGCGGCGCAACCCATGTAGAAGGTACCGAGCAGGTCGACGCTGTCGACAGTTTTGAATGGTGTGGTTTTCGCCATATTGTTAGAGAGCGAGATGGTGAACGGAAAGTAAGAGAAGGTATGGAACAGGAGGAGCGGAAAGAACGGTTCAAATAGGCCAAGCGTGGGTGCAACTGTATAGTTGCGGCGTCTTGCAACAAGGTTGTCGGGCCAATAATGGCTAAATGCCATACCGTTTTGAGATTATCCGCTGCGCCACAAGGAGTCAGAACACTTCCCGTAGAGTGCGACGACCAGCGAAGAGAGAACGACTTGAAAACATGGTGAAGAAAAGAAAACAGAGAGCGTAAGTGCGACTACATCTGGAATGATTGCTTGCTAAGCGGCACATGCATCCGGCAGACAGAGCGATGATGAATCTAACGTACCTTCCGACTCTGATTCTGACTCTGGGAAAGTCCCGGTTCGCGTGACAAAATTCCTCAGAGGTTGGCTTGGTGGGGAGGCCGAACAATACGCTTATGACAATCACGTCGACGAGTTCTGTAGGATCAACAGGACCAGTGCCCACGATGGAACCCAGTTTGCCCTACGCGCCTCGAACGAGATGCTGACCCTTTTCGGAGAGTTTGGACCATGGGGAGCTGATTCAAAGCTTTTGGAGGAGGAGGTGGACGAAGACATGCATGAGCCCTACGACGCGCCGGAGACTCCGGAGGAGCGAGGGATGCAAAAGGTGCATGCTGTTTTTCTTGGTGGTGCACCGGCGACACTGACGCGGATTATTGTAGAACCCTATGAGCCGTGACGCTGAAGGCTCCGGTGCAGACGCGTCGCGCGTGTCCCAAGAAGTAAGCCCTATTTTGATGACTCTAGTTACTAGGCCACTAACTTTTGCATTTAGGGCACGGGAGAACCACGAGGGACTAAACGAAAGTGTCCGGGGAATGCCCAAGAGGAGTCACTGCAGTCCAAGGAAGCTAAAGCTTCCAGGCGGGCCCATATTGAGCGCTTTCGCAAGGTACGTGGGGCGTGGTCTGAAGAGGGACATTCTAACGAATCATTCCAGAGCTACACTAATTGGCTACGGTACCGATACAAGGATCAGGACGGAGATACAGCGCGAGGCCGACATAAGCCTGGCAAGGCGAAGAAGACGTCCGTCAAATCAAACAGCACGGACGCATCTGGAGAGAATTTGGCGATGTTGATGGTCCACGAGCTCTTGGGGCTTGGTGCCGCCACGGTTCATGTTGCCCACCCCTTCCAATTATGGGCGAAGGATCAACCTAAGGAATTCCGGAGCAGCTGGCTGAAGAGGTACAAGGCGGCGGGGAAACCCAAACAGGGACGCGCCGGGGCGGAAATGCAATATTACGCACGGAAATTCCATAAGTGCTCGGCGGAGGTCCAGAAAACGTACGTCGATAAGAACCTGGCGCTGAAGGAGGCTGCACTTGCGAGAAGAGAGGAAATGTCGGAAATGGTTAATACGCGGTTGGATCCTGAACGTGCGGCGGAGTACGTGTTACAACTTCATCAGATTTGAGATTTCACCGAATTGACATTTTCATAGACTCCTGGAAAATATTCCTTTCCTATTGGACCCTCTGCTTACTTCACTGAGCAACATGTTGCACGCCAAGGTGTCGTTTTGCATGGGAGTACCCAATCCTAGTGAAGGCGGGCGACTCGTTATCCGAAGGTGCGCTCATTTCTTTGCTACGTGTGATAATTAGGAATGATTGTGGTGTAGCTTGGACCGAGGACTCAATCATGACCCCATTCCTGTATCCTTTGGCAAATCGCCCCTGTTCGCAAGGCATATCGACGTGTTCAGGGAGTTTTTGGACGACGCTTATAGTATGTGCTCAAATTTATCAATATCATTTGGGTTACAAAACTGACGAAGCTGTCTAGCGCCGGCGGAATTGAGAGCTTGCGGCATTCCAGGGACCGTGCCCAAATCACCCAAAAAATCTGCATGAAGTACGGACAGTCAGATAGTGATTGTCGTACAGAATATGTCCATTCCGGAGGGCGAGAATTGGGCAAGCCGGAACGCAAACGGCGATGAGTCCAGTCATGATTCAGATGACGAGATCGAGAAGCCTCGCCGGCGTCGAAAGGCTCGTGAGGAACGTGAAAAACAACGTGAAGAAGACGGTCCACCTCCGAAGCGCCCTCGCGGCCGTCCGCGAAAGACCGTTGCCTTGGAGGAGGACGAAGAGGCTGATATCTCCCCCAGGAAGAAAAAGTCTTTGCCAGAGACGGTAGCGAAGAGGGGTAAAAAGAAAGGGCCAGCTACAACGACGACCTCCACGGCATCGGGCTCTGCGACATTGGCGGACGTGTCGTCAAGTCGCGGCCGAAAGAAAGCGCCACCTGCCATGTCCGCTCACCGCGAGAAATTGCTCAGTTTGGCGAAGTCGGTTTCGAACACAACAGATGCAGCGGCCGAGGACGAGGATACCGCTCAACCCCTAGTGCCCCGACGTGGGGTACGCTCTGCTTCAGAGCGTCCTGTCCGTACCCCTTCTCCATCACGTACTCCTTCTCCATCACGTACTCCTTCTCCACGACGACGACCTCCACCTGAGCACGCGCCGCCACACCCGAGGCCGAGGCCAAAGTCGCGTTTCAAGAAGAAGGATGATCGTGTCCAGACCTTGAACAGAATACCGGAGGAAGCAGATGGCATGGAAGACATTCTGAATCCGGTTTCGATTGGCTTGGACGTCGACGAGTTTGAACCCGTCGTGACAAGGGGAGATGATGACGTCTCCGAGTTCATGGAGAACTTCAACTTCGACTTCTCACCAATAATCAAACCTGGTGAAAACCCTTTTGCCAGAATGAACGTTGGACATGAAGATGCAGGAGACGCTGGTGGTGGCGCGAAGAAGAAGAACGTCGAGCCTACCGACCGTGTGACGAGGTCTTCCAAGCCAGGCGGCAAGCAAAATCGCGTGCCGCCTACCGGAGACCAGAGGATTCGAGCGGAAGCGTCATCGTCGCGACGCACGGTTGAACCAACACGTGGAAAACCACCATCGACTCGCGCCGCCTTGGTTGCTCCTGCGTCACCACCGTTCAATCCTTTGGACAGGTCAGGCTGGACCAGCTGGTTTTCCCTTTGCTATAACCAATTTGACACGATTTCGTGTGATGAATGGCAGACGATCTTGACCCTGTGGACGCGTGTGGAGGGACTGGCACGTTTTCATTTGGGAAATGTCATCCTTGGGTACCAAGTAACGGATGACAGACCAGCAGCCTTAACACAGTGGGTCAACATACGACGGGTGAAACCTATCGTCATCGCCCCTAAGGAGCTCAAGAAGTTCGCCGGCGACTTCTGGCGATGGTGGGTGTATGTGCAGCCAGATTGGAGGGAAGTGGCGGGGTTGGATGGCCCGTTGACTGAGGAACATCGCCCCGATCCAGCTGGGCGGGACTGGGGGGAGCTGCGCCTGGCGAAGGGACGGAATGGCATCGCTTCCGTAATTGCTTGTCTTCATTGGTGGGGCCGGCACCATACGCTGACGAAGGGTCCTCACGGCCTGGCGAAGCAGTGGGGTGAAGCCGTGGCCGACGTCACTTATGTTTTGGAAGGGCTTCTGGCGGCGGGGTGGGAGGCGTAGTTTTTGCGGCGTCTCGGACTTCTCGAACTGTTTGTATGGGTTGGTGATTTGGACTCCTACTGTAACGACTGACAACGACTTTTATACCGACTTACGACCTTAGATTTATGTACTTTTTGTTTTATGGCTTGTGCAGCACTATGTGGCGGGAGTAAAGGAAAGAAATGAATCGGGGAATATCAAGGGTCTATTCCCCTTCAGATTAAGGAAGCCCACTTGGCTTAGTGGGTTAGAGCATGTCACTCCGATCTTGACTGATGCGGGTTCGAGTCCCGCAGTGGGCATGTTTCCTATGCTTCGAAGTTAGCATTTTTTTTGCAATGTGGAATGATAATACCATTTCATAAAATATTTTTACAACTTCTCCTTACTGTCCAAAACTCAACTCCTGCAGTAGTACCATTTCAACAACACCTATTTGCAAGTTCATCTTAGTGTCCAAAATACTTGGAATAGTAGGATAAATTGCAGTAAGTAAACCTTCCAGGCATATTACTCACAGTTTCAATACTAATCTTCTAGGTCCTAGTTCTGAAGCCATCAAGCAGTTGCCTTCAAGCGCATATACTGTACTGTTTAGACCACATATTCACATGACACGTAATGCAAGGTCAAGAACCTAACTTATGATAAGGAGCTCATCACTGTGGCACTACTTATATATTTAAACTATCATGGAGCAGTAGATATGTTGTGATATAAGTATGTATTAGTTAAAAGTTTACGTAGGTTCACAGGGTGTTACACATTATGCTGCGAACTTACAGGGAACAAGTTTGTAACTAGACACAATACTTGGAATCACCCTATTTGAATGCTCTCACCGAAGGCGGGGGGCAAAAATTTCCTTTTTAGGCTACTGTACACTTTAATTCAATTCGTCGGTCACGGGTCACAGGCGACCCGAAATCGACGAAAAGTCACAGCGGTCACAGCGAAAAATCCCAAAAAAATCATCGGCGGGGCCCCCGCCAGCCTCCCGCGCAGCTCCGCCGCGGCGGCAAGTACTATATATGGTAATTCGACGAATCCATAATTTCGTCGGACCGGTCACAGGTCACATGGGCCGACGAATTGAATGAAAGTCTACAGTATGCAGACCCTGAAAATATGGTCCGTGATGTATTATGATACTAAATATATAGTGCTCTAAGTTGCCAAATAGTAGGTCCATGAATAGCATAGTCGATAGACACATATTTGGCGAATTTGCCAAATGACTGGACATGGACACGACAGTCGATGGGTATAATATTTGACAAATAGAATATTATCAGCCAGCTCAGTTTCATGTATATGCTTTTATTAGGAAGCAGTATTTGATAGTAATTTGCCAAATAGATGTAGAGGCATCTCTCAGATAATTTGCCAAATGGTGTTCATGGGCTGATAATCGTTAGACTATATGTTTGCCTAATCAAAGTTTGTCCTCAGACTAGGCTATTTGGCAAAAAAGGTATTTTTGGCCTGGGGTTTCTTAGCGTTGAGGATCACTTACCTGTTAGGAACACTTTTTCGATGGTGACGGCACTGGTTATGATTGCGCACGTTATCGATGGGAGGGAGGATGGCGAAGGTGTGAGAAGAGAAGGCAGGCGAAGTCGGTATGCATGCCTTCGTCCCGGCTAATCAGTTCATTTGAGAAAGTCAGCCCGGGCATAAGGCCACGCTTCTTTAGCCAGAAGATGGCCGCAAACGATCCAGAAAAGAAAATTCCCTCGACGGCAGCAAATGCGACAAGACGTTCACCAAAGGTGCTTTGGCTATCTGCAATCCAGCGAAGCGCCCACTCCGCTTTACTCCTGACACAAGGTATCGCCTCAATAGCGTGAAAGAGCTGATCCTTTTGCGCGTCGTCCTCAATTAGGGTATCAATGAGCAGTGAGTACATCTCCGAGTGGATGTTCTCCATCATGATCTGGAAGCCATAGAAACAGCGAGCCTCCGCAACTTGGACCTCTGTTGAGAACCGAGCCACCAAGTTCTCGTTGACAATTCCGTCTGATGCGGCGAAGAAGGCGAGGATGTGGGATATGAAATATTTCTCGTCTTTTGTCAGGACCTGTTTCCAATGATATAGGTCGGCCTTGAGATCTACTTCTTCAGCTGTCCAGAAGGAACTTTCGGCGTTCTTGTACGCAGCCCATATCTGTGTTGTGGTCAGTAAGGAATTCAGGCGTGGTTGCTGCAACTTACATCAGGGTACCGTATAGGGAAGAGAATAAGTCTATCAGTGGAATTGTTTAAGATGGGCTCGTAGGTGGACGATTCGCGGGTGTTTGTATCCATTGTGAGGGCGAACTGTCTTGGCTTGAAAGGATGAAGCATTTCGACATACATAGGATGGTCGCAAGCTCCTGAGTAGTTTTTCTGGATGTCGCACGCAGGTCAGTTCCAGCGTACAGGGGGGATGTGACGGCTCCTTCTCAACTAGCCTCCCACTTCTGCTCTTCGTCAGGGAATGGTGATACGCGTCGTACTTCAAATTATGGGGTGATCACATAAGTCATATTGGCAGCTCGACGGAGGAATAGAAGCGGCCGAATGATAATTACGCGTGAGACAAGTGGGCGGTGGCAGTGCAATCGTATTTCAGAAGGTGGCTGTGTAACGGATGCCTTTCAAGCATTGAAGCAAACGCAGCAGGTTGATGAGAATAGAATTGACCTGCACGATGTTCAGGGAGCATCCTCTGCGCCTTCAAATGTTCCCGATTCCCGAATGTGGGGATATATTGACGTTAAATAATATATACCACGACTTGGAGATCAAATCCTGCGCTGTGGCTACGGGTCGTCTGGATCCCATTAGCCATCCAATGTAGCCAATAACCCGGATGGCTAATGAAGTTATCGTCCACCACGCAGCGTATAGTATGATTGCGATTGATTCTAACCGTCCTGATTCCCTTCTCCAAGGATCTCCAGCCCACCGTAGGAATATCACAGGAGCTGAGCAACAAGCAAAGTCTGGTGAGGGAGTGGGCCTTATTAAAGCTCAACAGTGATTCACCCATCCAAGACGCACATCCCCCATCGGCCTCTATGGTCAACGACGTCAAGCTATCCATATGGTCGAACGACAGCGTCGCTGGAGACGAATGAGTAGATTCTAAAGGACGATGAGATCAAGGAGTCCCGGATGAGAATATTGAAAGAACGTGCCTGTCGTTGGGGTGAAGATCATTCGAATGTCCAGGGATTCCAGGGTAAGGGAGCAGATTTGTAGAAGGCTTTGTAAGGCACCAAGTTCGCCCGGCAAAATGGTCAACTTTAAGATGACTAGCAACGAAGACGCCCTATTCAAATATGTGCAGAATATGGGGTCTCCAAGTAGTCGCCTGTAGGGTACATGAGAGCGAGGACAGTACTCAAACTCTTGTAAGGCGCAAGCAATAGGTCCCAAGCTCGGTTTACAGCGTGGAGTGCCGTCACGACGACGCGCGCACTTAATGTCCAGTTTGAGAACACGAACAGGGCGAGCGTTAGCTAGAACCCAGGAGACGGTATCGGGTGAGACAGTTTCCGCGTGCCAAACAACCGTCGACATGAAGGAAATGGAGGCGTATGCGGGGCTTGGAATGATGTAGGCGGATGAGCCCTGAAGTGCCCATTCGATTGTATGGATGGGTTTCACTTCATTGCACAGGGCGATGAAGCGGAGGCAATGACTCAACGTGGGTATGGATGTAATGATTATCGATCGAACTGCATCTGTAATGTGGGGTCTGAAGGCGAGAAAGGACAGGGACTCTCGGTGGAAGCGCGGAGACCTGGGGTATGTAACACGCGCGAAGAGCACCGGCAATAAACAGCAATTACAGGCGTGATTGACGAGACGAAGGGTTCTTAAGAGAAAGACGGACTCGACACAAGCCAGTCGAAGACATGCGTCGAGGAGTTCCATAGGCATGGACTCGAATGGAGATCGTCTGGTGGGCATGGTATGGAAACAAAATCAGCTTGCCACGAATAATAAAACACATTGATGTGGCGGGCAACATATAGGGACATGATGGTGTGATAAAGGGGAGCTCCTGTGTGACCGACTGCGAGAGGTGGAGAGTGAATGCCACCAAGGGGTGTGAGAAGACGAAGTCAAGTATTCTGAATTTTGACATATTCGCACACAAATCTACATTGAATCAGCTTAAGTAGTGGCGCAGAATATGCAACCAAATACCTTTCTACGAGAACGTCAATGATAGGCCTGTCACCTTTGAATATGTGGTCTAACTCTCCATTGAAGGTTTTCAATATAAGAACGTTGCCATACCACTTCTTCGTGTGGGCTGGCCAGTGAGGCTCCGCCGATATAAATGAAGTTACGATGTCGTTTTTGGCATTCATGATCTTGTCGGCGTCGCGGGGAAACTGGAAAGAACAAGAGCGGATGTGGTAACAAACACGTCTGTCTGCCTGACAAATGTATTCCACAAATCGCCGGCGAGGTTCATGTACATGCCTATCACGGAGATAGTATTGGGGATCGACTGATTGTATGCGATGGCGCGAGCCGTTGATGGGCACATTGACAATGGATGGGCCCATGGATCGGTTGCCGTATACTAGGCCCCGTATAATTTTTTCGGGCATTATGAATTTCGCCTCATAGGGCTCTCGCCACTGGATCGCGTAGAACATATGAGGCGGCGGACGGAAATGAAAGATGTTGGGGGGCGTACCATACATGCCTCGAATAGCGCCAACTTTGAAAACAGGTGAAGCTCCATTTCGCCATACTCGATTACGCCGTCTGAGTTCTTGTCGGCCATCCTGTAAGAAAAGGGCAAAATGGCGGCATTCTGTGTCTACGCGGGGTGTGTTGGTGTGTTCGAGACGTCCACAGCCACCATCAATTTCTCACGCTCTACCCGTGCCCCCGTAAATCCGTACACATCACCCGCACCGTGCTCTTGCCGCCGCCGCCGCCGGCTTTTCTTCTACTTGCAGGTGGCACATTAGCCAAAGAGTCTGAGGAAAAGGTATAGAAACACACTGCCGGCATATTTGGAACATCATAATGAGGAGTGCATTGGCCGCGATGTATAGGGCGCGTATGTGGTGTCGGGAGGAGAGCGGAAGCTGTCGCGATCTATATAGGTGAAGCGGACGCCGTCGCGATCTATATACGTGACGGTTATATCCAGTACTTCCCCATATACATCAAAAGCTTAGTGAATTCGAGCCAGCCTTAAGGTACTATCTGTAGGAGTAGGGGAGACCGATTACACAAAAGCTAATTTAAGCACACATTGTTGTGTATGACTGTAAGAGTTCATCTCTCTTTCAATCCATGACAGCCTGCTCCGCCCGGCCTCGTGCAACGCATCCTGCTTGATAATGACCTTAATAACGTCGGTCACAAGGCATAGACACGAACGGTGCAGTGCTTCACATAGGGGGTCCCAGGGAGAAGACCGTTCATCCGGATCGATGCAGATTTCGAGATGGAGATGGAGGAGACGGCCTGGAAGGACGGCGCTCGAAAGCAATAAACATACGGCCTTGAGATTTTCCTCTGCGAGCCCGAGGGACAGTTCCGTCAGATTGATGAACTCATCAAAGTTGATGGTGGGCCAAAAGATCGACTCTAAGTAATATCAAGTCCTGTTGCAGACATGCTTTGGCAGTGGCTTACCTTGGTCGTACACCCTTAGTGCTAATGAATGAAGACTTGGGATGATGAGGTTGAGGAATATGGCCAGTCCAGAGCTGCAACGCGCCGGCGCACAGAACTCGAACGTATGCAGCCGCCATTGAACGTGTTGCTGCACTCGAAGGAAAACGCGCATGACGCCGTCATCTGATAGGCGGTCGCGATTGTCATCCGATGTCAGGCGAATTCTGAGCGTATTCAAGCCCTGTGAAACGCTTTCTACAACAGGCTTTGTGTCGTCGCCAACATTGAGGTAACGACACGACTCTCGCAAGCCTATTTCAAGACTGGCCAGCATACACGCATTGATCAGCATATGAAAGCAGATGTTGGCGTCGATATCATTGCCGTCGATGCAAAGATTTGGAAACGGGGAGAGGATGGTATGGCTGTCGTTGGGAGAACATGCGATGTTTAGCATACGGGGTGTATTTAGTGTCAGGGTACGCAGAGGGATACCTCTGTGGCATGCCCGGACAAGACGCGCCAAATGGTTCGCTCTGTCGGGAAAGCGGCCGATGACAGTGATGTCTCTGATATAGTGCTGGAGATGGGGGGAGTCCATTACGAAGAGAAGCCATCGTTTTATGCTCCGTGTTATGGCTGTCAGCTGCCCACAACAAATGGAGTCAAATGTAAGGCGACAAGCAAAGGATCGAAAGGATTTGTTGATGATGCCACATATGCGAAGTAGGCCAATGTCGGGCCATGCGAAACGGAAAATACGCGCGAGTATCTCCGGAGGAAAACGGGATAAGGCGCCGTCCGTTATTGGATTGTTGAGTTCGAAGGGAAGTAGCATTGGAAAGCTGATACCGAACGGGGGACGTCGTGGATGGTGGTAATGATGGCGGTGTGGAGCACAGTTGAGGGGTGGGTGATGTGACCTGTCAGGGTTCCCTTCAGGTGCAGAGACACATCGTCTGCACCCACCCATTGAAACAAACAGCATACGACTTACTGCTTATTCCGGTAAATATCGTTGACAGATTCTGCAGCCGAGCAGAAGCAGAATTGTACTACCAACTGTGAAGACAAGGTCTTGGTATTGCCTCCCTGTGAAATGTATGACTGGACCGGCCGCTCGTGAGGGCACACTTTGTTCATGAACAGATCTTTTGCGTTAGCCGGACGCCGTGGGCAGCTTCATAGCTCGGATTGGCCCATTTTCTGAAAGCCAACAAGGCATCTCTTGTTATTATACCTATAGTCCACCCGTCGAATCATCCCTCTCAAGTCGACTTGTTTGCCTGGCAATTCGGGATGGCAGTCGTTGCGATGGTTGTGTTCACTGATAGCAAATAACAAAGCACTCGGCGTCAACGTGTTTGTGCAATACCAGCTACAGCCAACTGGACAGCCTATAGGTCCGAGACGAACGGCGCCTGACTCGTGGGCATTGTCCGGTGCGGAAACGCTTATGGGAAGACATATGCGAACAAGACACAAATGAAGCTGTTCCATCTCGCACCATCTGGCTGCATTGCGCCACATGAGGAGGCAGGAGATACGGGGGCGGGCGGGGGGAGGGGGTGGTTGGTGAGCGATGCCACACGTGAAATGGCGAATGATTTGGGTGTGCAGACGGAGAGCCTGCTTCGCGTGCTGGACGTGGGTACAGGCGACAAGGGGAGCTAGGCAGCAGATGGGAGTGATGTAGTACTCCATGTCATCGGCTATACATAACATTGGGAGGTCTATTGTCTTGATACAGAGGTGAATACTAAGAGTATGACGTGTAACTAGAAATTTGTTAGACAAAGGCTTTGAAGGACACGAACTCGCACTACCTGGATGTTCACACGTCGCGCTCAAAGAGGTACCATCACCCGTCGCGTTTATGGGTCGGGTTGGGCCGTGGAATGAGCGGCCAATTCAGCGCTGAACTGGGGCACAGTGAGCAAGGATAATATCCTCTTTAAATGTACTTGGGATTCAGTGGCGACGTGGCGGCTCTATGAAGGATGACGATGAATGTGGGTAACGGATAATCCCGAAATGCGTTTGACAGGTCGGGCAACAGTTAATTTCGATATCCGAAGTGCGTATGCCATATGAAGCTCATCTTAATGTCCACAATGTTTTCTTTGCGTTGCTTCGGAGTTAACTTGATTTCGGCGTTCGCTCCGTGCCCATTCGTCGATGCAGAGCTCCCACAAGATCAATAGCACCCAAACGTTCGAGATAATGGGGAGCGTTAGAAGCTATAGGATAAGTACACATGAAAGACGGCAGGGGATGGTTCACGGGCGGCGGGATTCGGTGAGCAAGAAGGTATCAGGGCATTTAAGAGAAGGCACATGTACATGTATTGTTAATCATAATAACATTGAACGAATATTTCCAGTGCGTAATACTCATCGTCCCCATGCTTATGTTCCCCTAACGTCCGAGCAGCTCCTCCATGTGCAGCGTAATACAAGAAGTATTCTGGAGTATTCAGTGGTGAGCCCCTCGTAAAAATCTCGATCTCGTGGTCGTGGAAATTCCTGACTCTATTCATGGCTCTATTGAGAGCTATCCAGTGCTCAACCGTCAATTCGGTCGAAGTCAATCCTATATGCACGGTATCTAGACCGTGTCTAACCGGCAACGTATGAAGAATCATCGCAAGCAAATACACGCCATCGATTCCACTATTCAGAAGGAGTCGATTCAAGCATGGGAGGTCCGCTATTGTTAATGCTTGCAGCGCAACGTATGCGAAGCCTATGAAAATCCTTGTTAATATAGAGATACAGAAGTCTACGGCATCAACGGCCTTACCGGCAGGGCGGCCGTCGACCAGAGTTAACTCTAACAATTCCAACGATGTGCGGCAACCATTTACAAGGGACTGTATGCCAGGAATGTCTTCTGGCACGACAGTCACCCGCAGTATGGTGAGGTGTGCGGAGGACGAATGTAAAATTGAGAGGGCGACCGTGTTCGCAAAGATGCGACGAAAGGGATGCGTGCACAACGACGAGTAAACGAATTCGGACAGGGAGCAAAGGGGGTTGATAGATGATACAGGCCACTGCTCGTGAGTGGGCTTGCACGAACAGGTCGCTGTTCCAAGATGCAAGTATTCCAGCTTCGTTGAATGCTGGAGTAGCCAAGAAAGGCAGGATGGCATGAAATGGTGAGGCGCGAGCGTCACAGACCGCCGCGGGAGCAGTATAGATAGTAAGGAGGTGGGGATGCGCTCCGAGGATTCGTCCAATCGCCATTCCATAGCATCCACCGACCGTCCCAAGTCGCATAATTCCACGAAGCGTAGACATTCGACAGCGTCCGTAACTGAGTGAATGACTATCGCGGTTACAGCCTTTGCTATGTGCAAGTGGGATTCGATATAGGGAATGGCAGAGGGAGAGGGACAGGGGGATAGAGGAAAGTGGATTGTTGGAAAAACAGATGGGGCGAGGCAAACCGAGAATTGTTGGTTCACCAGGCGGAGCTGCTTTTGAAATTCGGTGTCGCCGTCTCCAGCGAGCGTGGCAATCTCGTCAACAAGTTCGAGCGGGAGGGTATTAAAAGACGAGGGGATAGACATTCAAAGGGATAAGATGCATTGCCAAAAGTATTAGTATTTATGTGAGTCGATTCGATCGTCTAGACATGGAAGCGTGGAAGAATGCCTCGTTGCACAATCATATGTGTCACTGCGGGATGCGGTCGGAGCCTCCTAACAGTCTGCGTCAAGAAGACGCGCAAGGGATTGACAACGGGGGGGCTGTAACGAAATGCAAAATTGCAGACGTCGAGACTGATGTGGAGCATGGGAATGGATGCCCAGCATGAGAGCGCGTACTGCCACAAGTCACAGTCCGCTTCGTATACGTAGGACTCGATGTCGAGTACAGAAATTGTGCCAACACGACCGGTGATAGACGCTATATCTCTGATCGTGTCATGGTCGCATCGCAAACGCAAGAATCTCAAACTTTCAAACGACGGCAAGTCGAGATCGGTAAGTTGATCGGCGGTGTAATCTGTGGGTCGAGGTTAAGCATCTGTGTATTGAATTTTAGTGGCATCTCACTTTGAAGATTGATAACGAGTTTGGTTAAAGATGTCCTCCACCGGAAGCCGATCGCAATCACAGCGGTTGGAGCGGGTGCATATACCAGACTGCTTAATGGCAGCTGCTGAAGCAAGTCGCCTAAATCACTGGTCCAAAAAGACCCATCACAGGCAAAGACACCCAGGTGATGCATGGACGTGAAGTCATGGGGAGGGGTAAAAGGCTCAACGTCCAAGAGGGATAGAACGAGCTGCACGGATGCCGGCTGTGTAAGTGCCTGAATCATGAACATGAGAGAATTGGGCGCGATGACACAGCCTATGAAAGTCAGGATAGATGTGGGTGGAAGGATGGGGCAGATGACATGAATCGTTTCCGGACATATATGCATCGCTACACACGCCACCGCACGAATGGAAACCGCGGTCTCCCAGATGAGGCTTTTCCATATTTCAAGAATGTTGTGAGCCGGCCATTCAATAGTGAGATGGACAATGTAAGTGAGGAGGTGGTGATGTGAATTAAGGAAAAGGATGCGTTGGTGAGTAGTCTCGTCGTCGCGAAGTGTGACATGGGACCAGACATAGGCATTAGCCACCGGGAGCAGGTGACGACATGCTAATGCAATGGCCAGGGCGTCCTCCTTAGAATGCATGGCTAGCTGGCATTAGAGACCTCAACGAGTCCAACGCGAGTCAGACTCGCGACTCGTGACGCGGGTACCCACGCAAAAAGAAGTCCAGTTCAGACTCGCGTCGGACTCGACTCGCGATGACTCGTGAGTCATCGCGAGTCCACTCGCGAGTACTCACCATGAGTCCGAGTCATCTCGGATACTCACGAGTACTCGCGAGTCCATACACCCCCAAGTATTCATGCGCAGCGAGCATCCCCGGGCAATGGCACGGGGACAGTCAGCTGGGCATGAGGATATGGTGGGGGTGATGGTGGAAGGATGGTGGGGTGGGGTGGAAGGATGGTGGTGGTGGTGGTGGTGGTGGTCGACTCCGAACGACTCGTCGTCGCGTCCATCTCGCGTCATCCGCCTCATCGCATCGCATCCCCCTCCTCATCGCATCATCATGGTGTCGTCGTCGTCGTCATCCTCATCCTCATCCATCGTCGGCACCGCAATCCAGTTGGTGTCGGCAATCCAGTGATTGGATCGTGTGCTGCCCGTTTGCGGGGCTTACGCGTCCTATCGACGCCGACTCAAAGTCGAGCGTCGGTCATGTCGGCGCCGACTTGAAGTCGAGCGCCGATAGCGTCGTCGCCGACCTGAAGTCGAGCAACGAGTGTCCGAGTCGTGCTCCAGCTCTGCTGCTAGCGCAGAGCCAGCAGCAGCAGGCCCGGCACAAAGCCGAGGCCAAAGACACACCCCACAGGCTGCCTGACAATCGTCAGAGCAGCGGGGGCGACAATCGTCGCTCCCCAGGTGGTCGTGGTGGTGGTAAGAGGTACAGAGATATCACCCGATCAGACGCTTACGCGTCGCTTCGGGACTCGGCCCGAGTCGCCGGATCTGGCGAAATTGTTGCGTATAGCTCGTTTGAGCCACGCAAGGGTCCGTTTGAGTTGGCAAAAATTTGTAAATTAAGATAAATTACATAGCTAAATATTTTCGAGTCATCATATGATGACTCGCAGTCAGCAGAGCCATACTCAGACTCGCGACCGGACTCGTGACTACGTGACTCGCGAGTCACGCGAGTCCGAACGCCGACGTGCCCGAGGCGAGTCGAGTCACCAGATGACTCGGTGACTCGGTGACTCGTTGAGGTCTCTAGCTGGCATATAACCTCTAAAATCGGGCCAGGAAGGGCGACCATGAAGGACATGAGGGAATTAAACAGAGTTACATGAAGGTGCTTCTATTCGGATTCCGAATCTAGAATCAGACGTAAGCGCTTTCTCACGTAGGGTTCGCTGCGAACGTCTAGGAGGCATTTTAGGGATGAACAATGGTGAACGTGGACTTCCGCACCGTTATATTGGTTGGACAGATGGCCTTCTTCCCTGTCAGACAGATCGCTTCCTTCCATGTCGTCTGGGGTGGGCATACGTTCTACAAAATGTCATGTGGAGTTGTTTAACTTGTTGAACCATGCTTACTTCTTTTAAGGCTTCTTGTTATCATCCGTCGCTTCGGCTCGGGAATTTCCGCATCTGTTTCCGACCCGTCCGACTCGATCTGTTCCTTGGACTCGCTGATCTCGACAACATCCGAATCATCCGTCTGTGATCCGTCCGACTCGACTTCATCATCATCAACAATGAAGGACCCAATGTCACTGGGCTCTTCGCTGTCGCTGGAGACCTGCCTATCTATTAGAACATTAGGACAACTATACATAGGGCGTAAAGCAAATCACATGGGGCAGACAATATGTGCAAAAATTCGGCATCCGGATCGGACGAAATCGACTCAGCATCTTCTTCCTCATGGACTGAGTCGTGCTCTTCTTCTGAGCTTTCGTTAACAGTCACGTCTTCTGGTGATTCGGTGTCCTTGTTGGGTGGCTCATTGGTGCCTGGGGCTGTGTGTGCCACATCTGAAGCGACGACTTGCTCGGGGGGTGCAAAAAATAAGAGTTCGTTCTCGTCAATAGTCACCCTGTCAGAGACTGAAGACTTTTAACATTAATTGAGGTATCTGGATTGGCGCTTACCGCATTGTGAATGTGTGATGTGTTGTCGAATTAAAGCCAAGTCATCGTTCTGTCCTTCAAGAGCGGTCGCCTCTAGCCTGGTCAGGGCGTCCAACAACAGAGACTTGGTAGAGGGATCCATCCGGATGCTGCAATAAATAATATCATTCGACGCCTTTAAGCTCATAGCAAGAATAGGGATTAACTAAAAAGGCGAAGCAGACAAGGTGACATGCCTGTCAGTACAGGATACTGATCAGAATAGTGTAGATACGACGGCGGCGGCAAGAAGAACAGTAAGGGGCATAATCGCAAACATGTTTCTGCAGGAGAGTAAGGGCACTAAACACATCTTCTACATTGCCTGAGTGTGTCATTAGCTGGTCGTTAAACATGACGAGGCGCTTATCGGTCCTGGGGTGGGTAAGGGCGATGGTCAAGGCGGGGGGATGAGGAGGGATAACGTACCAAGGTCTATCGCTCCTTTTGATATAGGCAGCAATGTCAATGTCGACACAATAAGTTCTTTGCATGGACGAAGCTTTCACAATGGATCTCTCAACCTCCATAGAATCGCCCGTATTATCGACATCCACAAACCAGCTGTGACCCAAAGGTATACAAGGACTGCATTTCGAATGTGCTGCCAACCAGCAAGATCTGTCTCCTACGAGCTGGGTGCGCCGCAAGGAGGGGGATGATATAGGTGATGCGAGAGACCAACCTCTCTCCGTGTACTTGTTTACTCCATCCACACCCGACGTGCTCAAATGACGCCTTGGCACATTGACTCGTAAGACCAAGGATAAATAGGGATAAAGCGAGAGGGCGTGAGTAGCAGTTATGAGATTCATTACGACAGCTGTAATAGCAGTCACAAATCAACCAAAGGATATTGTTAAGAGGCGACGTACTTGAATGAAAGCCTAGAATAGCATCGATTACATTCCAGGCGACGACTACAACCTGAACGACACGAGCATTCGCGTTCACAAATGAATATACTGCTCGAATATGCTGCTGTTCTTCGTCAGGATATTCCGGAGGGAGTGTGGAGGGAAAGGTGTCGAGAGTTTCGGTTTCGGTGCGAGGGACATGAATATATCCGAAGAAATGTAACAGGTGTACAATCATCATAAAGGTGGAAGCTGGCACATAGAAGTCGAGGTCGCTGGCGGGATAAACTTGGCGGCTGAAAAAAGCAAGAGCCATGGAGCCGGAAATGACAGCACCCGAATTCGTCATGGTCCTGAGAACCAAAGGCGTGGCGTGAGGGGAGAAGAACGGGTCGAGGATCAAGGACAAGACATCGTCCCGTTGAATGTATGAGTCGACGGCAAGACGCCACCAGGATGATAAAGTCCTCATGCGAGTCAATTCCCACAATGACATTGTAGGGAACGCGTACTCCGGCATCAGCTGAGTCCTGTCGAGATATGAGTGGCGCATGATATGTAAGGCAGTGTACACACCGTAGAACATATTCAAGGTCTTGTTTAGACATCCAACGAACACGAACCATTTTAAGAAGGCGATGTGACAAAAGCACGTGGTGTTAACGATGTATTGGTCTCAAACCATGCGGAGAGGGGGCTTTCGAGACGGCGCGACAAGTGAGGCGATGTGACAAAAGCAGGTGGTTTTAAGGATGTATTGGTCTCAATCCATGTGGAGAGGGGGGTTGTTCGAGACCGCGCGACAAGTGAACCATAGGGATAGCTGGCATATACATGGAACCGACAGGTCGAGTGACATCGACCTCATTAAACGCCAACGTCGCCAGGCGCTCCAAGGGCCGTTGAACGAGAGGAGTGTGTCGAAAAAGAAGGGAGCGTTAAGGGGAACGACGCGTGCACGCGTAGAGGCGAGTCCCTAAACGATTGGCAGTTATTCTCCAAACAGGGGCTACGTGGCACGGAGACAAGGCAATGATCTAACCGCTCTCGGCGCCTGTCGGGACAGTCCATATGGTGGAAGCGTGTATATGCTCGGAACCTCGACAAACGAAGCGTGTAGCAGTATAACGTACTGAGAAGAATGGCGAATTAGGAAGTGAAAGGAATCTATGACACGACAAGGCCATCTAACACGGAGACCAGGCGATGATCTCGCCGCACGTAGCACTTGCCGGTACATTGGTGATCGTGTATGAATGTAGTCAACCACAACATAGCAAAACAGGCCTGGCTTTAAAAGGGCACGTGCCCGCCCACGCTCACGTGAAACGATGATCAGGGCAAATCCATCAAGGCCGTATCTTGAATGGTATATTAAGCACTACTACACAACTCCAACGTTTACGAAATAGCCTTGCGCTTAGATGGGCCCTTATACGACGTGTTATTTGCATTCGATAACTTAGTTAACTCCTTGGAAAGATGTCAAAACAAGAAGATAAAGTTGTTGAACTGCAGGAACTTGCCTTGCTTCCCTGGCTGTTCTCGACGATGACGCCTTCCAGCTTAACCTGGAACTTCTTACCGTAGACAACGCGGAAAGATATCGCAATGTCCACCACGTCGCCTGGTCGGATGAGGGCCGGAGAAATACCAGCCAGGCTCGGCTTTCTGAAGAACAATTCAGTGCCGAGTCGGGGAGGTAAAAAACCAAAGACATTTACCCTTTGTCAACAGACCTCTGATAGACATCGACCACATTGTCCGAGTCGTAAAGGTGGGTGCCCGCCGCATTTTCCTTAGCTATAACGCCAGCGGGGTCGAGCTGCGCGGACACGGCTAGGCCCTTTCCGCCCGATGTTTCCTTACGCACGGAAAATAAATGACATTCGGCGTGAATGGCTTCCTGATCGCCAACAAAATGCCTCCTTCGTGGTTCTAAGGAGTCGTTGTACGACGCCATAAGGTGGTAGATGCCGTTGATCGCCTCAATAGCATTCTTGAATTCGGCATCGAGCGAGTGGCTCACTATGGTAATGGATTGGCTGATGGTGTTGTATTTGACAATTCTATGAAGATAGTTTGAGGGTTGTCCGTGTCATCCAAAGCAAATATCACTCACCCTCAAGGGGGTTCCAAAATTAAAATTTCGTACACAGGGCTGTTTAATTTTTTTGAGAGGTCGGCGTAGACCCTACCTACCTCTATGACGTCATATGTAGCACGTGATGCGTTATTTACCATATTGGTATGGACCCCTGACCCCACTTCTTCCCCGCGCCATCATCTGCGGCGCTTTCCACCTCTTGTTCCACAGCCGTCGCATGTCCAACGCTGTGGAATAAAATCCATGCCTATACAGGTCGTATGGAACTTCCTTCTGGTAAGCAAGACCATCATTTAACGCGTAGATGATACTTACCCAACCCGTCTCACATCCAGCTCGCGTACATTTGGTCGCACTTGCTCTCTCCTCCTCTGCCACCTTCACGCCACATACGCATTCGCCAAGAATATCCGCGACTGTCTTCCGTTTCAATGCCTGCGAAGGTCTGCCACTGTTCATCACCGCTGTACCCGCCAGCTGGATCACTTGGGGAACGACTGCCGGAGTCGGTAAAGGTTGGATCGCATTTGGTGGAGGATTTGGCGGGAGTGAAAGGACTGCTACGGATGTAGATGTCGCCGTTACCGCGGCCGCAGTGGTAGATCGAGGTGTTGTTGTGGTAGGTAGGTAGCGCCGTTTCGTCAACTGGTGCGTCTAAAATTCCCATTTCGACATCCTCCAACTCTTCTACAGCCGATGTCTCTCCCTCCTCGTCATCCATATCATTGCCATCCCTGCCGGACTCGCCTACTTCGGATTCTCCATCATTGACAGACTCTTCGGCGTCTTCCTCGCGCTCACCATCAGGCGCTTCTTCGTCGTCGCCGTCAAGCCAAGATGCATCTTCGACGGCCCATCGACGATGACCACTGGCCAATGGTTGTGATGGTGAGTCTTCGTTGTTGTTATCTCTGTCACCGTGCGGTGATTGACCCGCGTCTACAGGAGCAGTAGCACTAGAATTATAACATTAGAACACCCAATATCATACCGTTTGAAGACTACCTGTTCGACTGGGGCAGCTAATACTTGAATACACAATTTATGACCCAAATATGACCCAAAATATCATGGTTTGAGAAAACTTTTTTTGGACCTCGACGCTGACCCTACCTACCTGCCGGATGTATCGGACTTTAAGTCCGGAACCCCCTTGCTCACCCTGGACGATTCTTGGAAACACGAACGGGAAGAAGACAGGCCTCGGCCACAACGCCTTGAACATTTAAAGAGACCTCCACGTCCTGACTCTCTTGCCACAGTAAATATTGGAGAGAAGACGAATTGAAGTCGGAGACCACGACGTCACTCGAGAGGAGGGTGTTGTCCATATAACGCGACAGCTGAGTCTGCGACCCGGTTTTCGCCTGTACTACGGTGTCGACGACTGAAAGCCGTGTGAGCGCGCGTCTTAACAAAGATCAGTCGGCTCACGTTTAGTCCAACCTTTGAAGTATTTCTCAATGGCTGTGGGGTTAGCGGAGCAGTAAGTGAGAGACATGATAGCCCAGGTGGGAGACAAGTAGAGTTTATAAGTCCGGTTGGGTCCGGTTGCGGCGCCCAAATTTGGAAGGACCGGCAACCGCAACCGGTTGCCCAATACGACTTTTTGCGTCAACCGTGGACCGCAACCGGTCCTTGTCGAGGACCGGTTGCAACTGCGGTCTTTCACCGGTCCACAACTGGTTGGGACCACTAGTGGTCGCAACCAGTCGCGACCGGTTGGAACTGAGACGGACTGCCCCCTTCCGCATCCCGCACCACACTCACTGTCTTTTCATGCCCCGTCCGCATCCTGCAGCAATTGCGACGGGAGCATAGGCGGTGCATGATGGATTGACATGAGGTGGGTGTGGGAGGAAGGGAAATTGAAGGTGGGGGATGGTGATAGATTCTGGGAATGGTGCCTCAGGCGAGGGCTTACCCGTGAATAGGAAGAGGTAATCTATATTAAAGAGTTAGTATAACGAAAGAGTTGACGGCGCCCACAGGCGCCGCCAACATCAAAAAGAAGAGAAAGAAAAACATACAAGTCTGCTACGTCGCCTGCAGACGACGCGGCAGCCCGTATCCACCGCCCCCGCTCTTCAAGCGCGCTCAACGGTGCGGCAGGTGGCGTCATGACTCGTTCCTCCAGTGGTTGTCGTTTGCTGCCCGTTTGCAGGGGCTTACGCGTCCTGCTGTTGTTGCCGTGGAGACGACGCAAAGTCGTCTCCTGCTCCATCGATGTGCCGACTCAAAGTCGAGCACAGGTACTGAAATCACCGACTTGAAGTCGGGTGACGCTGCCATCATCGCCGACTTGAAGTCGGGCGACGAGTGGTGGTGAGAGTGAAGGTAAGAAGAAGGAGAGATGCACTGATCGGATGCTTACGCGTCACCTCGGATCTCGGCCCGAGTCGCCGGATCTGGAGGAAATACTTGAGATGGCTCGTTTGGGCCACGCAAGGGCCCGTTTGACTCAGAAAAAAATTGTAAATTCATCTTTAATATATAGGTACATTATCCGGTTGCAACCGGTCTCAACCGGTCTGTACCGGTCCAGCAAAAAATAGCAAAATGTTAGAACCGGCAACCGCAACCGGTTGAAACCGGCAACCGGTTGCTTGCTAACCGGTCCAAAATCGGTTGCAGTTCGGTTGGGTCCGCCGGTCCTACCCGGTCCTACCAACCGGACTTGTAAACTCTAGAGACAAGGATCAACTTGAACTTAAGGTATTAACGAAGCCGTTCTAAAGTATTTCCGAGACATAGGACGTAGGGGTGTCGCACGTAAAAAATAGCTTGACAGGTAGTTTCACGGATGTCTTTGTGGCCAATTCTGACAAGAAGGACGTACGGCGCCCATGCGAAATGACAGGTGGGAGCGAGAAGAGGAAATAAGGCAGTGATCGTGCAATGTGATGCTGTTTACAGAGGAGCAACGTGTCGATCGGGCATCATAACGGTGTTAGAGGACGACAGCGGGGCGCCGTCCTGCACTCACCTGACAAGCAACAGGGAACACCTCTAAATCACATGAAAGATAAACGTTCTTCAATCGATTATTGGACTCCTTTGCCGCCACAGATAGACGCCTATAAAAGCCAAGTATTGTCTCGATCATATCTATAAGCGCAAAATGGCAACGACGAGGTTTGTAATGTCCAGCCACAACCATTCGTCGCACCTCATTGTCAGTTTCAGATCGTCCACGAGTGGCAGGAAGGAACATCCTTACAAAAGACCCGCAGACTCCGACGCCTCGGCAGGCCGGACCGAGTCAATTGAGTCGCCGACGAAGAAGACTAAGCCCAGTCCCCACAGGTAACTTGAACTATCTTCTGGTGACGCCTAAACTGAAATGTTTTTAGTGATGCGGATACGGCCAGTTCAGATGGAAACAGTACAATGTATGTGAACTCCATTATCGACCTGCGTGTATTGCTCAATGGGCATGTTTGGCAGTCTTCCGACCACGGCAAGCCGACTGACTGCTGACATGGAAAGCAAACTGGCGAGCATGAGGGCTGGAGGGCAGACACCCACTACTACTGCGATGACACTTGTTGAACCCCTGTCAAGGACGCCACCGCCATTCCCAAGCCGCTTGTCCCTACTCCCCTTCCGTTGGACGACGTGCCTGGAGCCGCGTCCATCCGGGTTCAAACAGACCGAGACACAGAAGGTCAAGGGCCGCCCATCTCGCAAGGACACGATCTGGATATCGGCGCAGCAGCTAAGGCTGGTCATCCTACCGACGCCCGTCTGAGGGGGAGTCTGGTCCTGTGGCCGTGCACTCTCAAACAGCCGGTGACACTGGACATCAGGACACGCCCTTCTCACAAGTCGGAGATTCTGGGACTGAGCCTCTCGAGAGCGAAGCCCTCCACATCTCACCAGACAAGAGTGCCGAAGTCAAAGAAGATAAGGCTGAAGCGACACGGTAAGTTTCAGCAGTTTGTACACGATGAATGATTGCTGATCTTGTAATACGAATACAGAAGTGAATTCAAGCCTCCAAACGTCACCGTCCTCGCACGCGTACCCGAAACAGGACTGCAGTATACCAGGGGCAGCAATCGTGAGGTCTGTCTACCCTGGTGCAAGTTGAGGGATTATTTGGGAAATGCGCCTGAATTCGTCGAGTAAGTATATAAAGCCCGTTATTCAGAGCTTTATTGATATCTATTAACAGACGGATATTGAACATTTCATCTTACGCTGTCGGGAACAACATGTTCCCTATGTTCGGTGTGGAGCCACGCGAGTTCCATAACACCGTCGGCACCGTTGGATTCAAGAACCGCCACGTCTATTCGGGTAGCAGGGGACGTAAAGTTCCCGACGCTACTTTCATTATTATTAGAGACGGACACGAGTATAGAGTATAAAAAATACTCGTGAATAAATGTGTACTCATTGTGCGAGTCAAGAGTATACTCGCAGATGAGTAGAGTAGAGTCTAGAGTATTTGGTGAGTAGTGAATCTACATCTAGTGCCATGAGTATTTAGTAGACTCATACTCATGAATACTCATCACTTCATCTACATGCAATAGCTCAGCAGATATGTTGTAATCCTGCTCCACCTTTACCTCTAGTCTCAACAAAAGTCCTTACTAATATAAATACGACTCAATATCCTACTTGCTAGCTTAAATAAATCTGCCGACTGTCTAATTTGGTGAGTATACTTGAGTATACTTGAGTATTTATATACTCAAGACTCATGAATACTCGCGAGTAGAGTCTTGAGTAGAGTAGAGTCTTGAGTAGAGTCGTGAGTCGTGAGTATTGGTCTTGAGGCATGAGTTACTCGCATGATGAGTATGAATATACTTGAGTATAGGCTCGTGTCTGTCTCTAATTATTATAGGTCGTGTTGCGGATTCAAACTTGAGGGAACCATTCGATGACGACGTTTCCGTTCGTTACTTGTGTATTCAGCCAATTGAACGGATGCTTCCCAGGATAGTTGCCGCAACAAGCAAGCTGACCGGTTATAGGAAACCGGCCTTCGAGGTGAGGGGTGACGGCATTGCTTTCGTTACGAAGCGCAAACCTAAATACGGTGAGTACCCCCCACACCGAGCCGTTCGGCTAGTGACGCTTGAACATAGAATCTCAAAGCAACTATGGTAAGGACGACCAGGACACCCCCATGGATGGTGTCACACACGGGCCTATACTCCGTTCGTATGAAGAGCCAGGTACAATTTTTGACTTGACAAGGCGCGGCTATTAATACAATGCACAGTCCCTATATTCGACGGACGAGCGCCATTCAAGCTCGTACAATACAACGCCTTGCCGCAACGCGAGGAAGAACTCGAAAGAGGCGACTTTGCTCTTATAGCATACACCCTCAGCGGTTGGATGTCTCAGGCCGGACAGAGAGTAACCTGCAACATCCAATTTGCCGTACTGCTACGTGAATACGACACCAATGATAAGGTATGCGCGGCTGGCAGCACCGAATCACGCCCAGATTTGTTCGAGGAGAAGTACATTGGAGTGGACAGTCAGACTGCCATGGGCAAGTATGATCTGGCAGGAAAGACAAGCAAAGCGGAGCAGCCCAAGGGGAAGATATTAATGGATGGCCCATGTATGTAGGCATGAAGTATTAAGTGGCTAGAAATACATGCCTCGAGCTTTAAGAGTTTCAAGGTCGCATTTTGTATCTAGATGCAGAGCACGTGCTTTCTTGATTGTGGCGACATTTAACTCAGAAGTCTGGAACATGGTAGCCTGGTTGAACCACACATAAGAACCGCGGCAATACCCCCTGTTCCAGTTCAAAGGGTCTGAATTCTCCTTTGTGGGATATTCTCCGTCTCGAGTTACAACGAATTCAATATCTGTAAGCCTTCAGTAAAAGGGAACATTGCTCATAGAGTAAAAAAGGCTTGCCAGAAACATGGATATTGAAATGGTAGAACAGGGAAGAGGGATAGACCAAGAAAACGCCTGGCGGGAGCTGTATGATCAAACCTGCCTCCCATACCACCAACCAGCATGTCTTCCAATGATTAAACCATCCTGATGGGGTCATTAACTCGACAGTGTGCCGGTAGGGAGACCATACCGTAAATGAAAATAACGCACACCCCTATGGCGATGTTTGCTTTGTCAACATGAGGTCGACAATCCACCAATCTCCGGTGTCCTCCATGATTGAGGCAGAAGTTCCAAAAGAGGCCATACAAGGGAGAAATTCCGTACACCAGAGCCATGTAGTTAGCCATCTGTTCGTAGCGGGCCTTGATCCCTGGAAAGTGAACAAGCATTCCGTTGGCAAGGCCACTGACACATATCTGGGTGTAAGCACTAGCCGCAAGTCAAGAAAGAGACATACGAGGTGCGATCAAATACTCTGCCGCGTGTAAACAGCTCCTGCAAAGGTTTGATGTTCTGCCTATGCCATGCGGTCAATGCGGGCATCTGGCAAGCATGTAACTACATGTCGACGCTGCCACACAAGGTGTGACGCACCTCTTTATTTTGCCGGTCATGACCGGAAATCATGAACCAATGAGAACCACGAACATTGTCTCCCACATATTTGGTGGTGGCGGCAACGAATCGATCAGCCGCCATCACGAAGTCACGCATGAGTGGTGAGGCGAATTCCACCGATGCGAGAGCGTTTAATCCGGCGGATACGCCCGCGCTTGGCGAAGGTGCGAATAGCCTGACAAGATTAGACCTGTAAATGACGAGGCGGCCCTTCACGTCGAAAATCTTAGCAGGGAGTTGATTTCTGGAGATGTGAGCGGTGGATAATAAACAGAGCGCGCAACGTACGAGTCTGAGAAGGGCAATCGATGGAACATTGAGAGAGCTGGTCCCAAAGAAAACGACTGCCAAGCAGCAATGATGGCGTCACCGACGAGATACGGAAGCGCACGCCCGGACCACTTAGTACTGGATATGTTCAAAGATTCCACCTTGAGAGAATCAAAAGAGGGACGGAGCTCTTGATATCCTTTGGAATCTATGTTCTTCCGAGCATTGCGCGAACGACTGGCGGTGTGGTGTTTCTTTTTGCCGGCGCGTTTCAAAGGCGTAAGAGGCTCGGTAAATTCTGGATCGCCCTGACTGTAATCAGTACGCGGGAAGAAAATGTTCGAGGGTAGCTTGATGGACTCCAATATGCGAGTCGCGGCATCTGTCGATCTAAAATGATTAAGTTGACGCAAGTGAAAGGTCCAATGGAAACATACTCTGAAATGGCGTACCGGAACGCCAGCTCTACCGCTGCACGCTCACGATCGTTGACATCGACCCATATGCTGCAAGAAGCGGTGGCTGATGCTGTGGCATTGACAGGACCGACAGAAGCAGGCGGCACATAAGTAGGCGTCTGATCAATGCCGTCCCACGTCCAATCCACGATTGTACAGCATCGTTGTACTCCACTCGAGGATCGATGTTCAAAGAATCATCAGTCGCCGTCGCGCGTTCCGCCACCAGTTGAACCAAGTCCACGGGGCATACAATGTTATCTGTTTCGGCGTAATATGTATTGACTTCTGGTAGACTATTCGGAGCATTCAGCAAGATAGTCGAGAAACAAAAAAGGACGGCATACCATATATTCAGCGCCCTAGCTATGCTGCGAAGCAGCATGGCGTAAAACAATCAATCGAGGGCGAATGACAATGGACTCCAAATGGCTGAGGTCTCCTTCAGATATAAGTACGCAGATTGAGGGTAGAGATCGGCACGAGTGGCAGATACTTGCGGGTGCCGGCAAGTATTTCGATCACCCGGGTGGTGCCGCACCCGGCACCCGGTGGCAAGTACTTGTTTCCCACGGGTGGTGCCGCGGGTGACAAGTACGAGTTTGGTGAGGCAAGTACTTGTAGCAAGTACTTGCCTAGTACTTGCACAGAGGTATAAATATATTAAACATGATTTATTGAAATTTATTTGAGGTCAAACGACCTCAACGTCGCTCAGAAACGATGTTGTGAAGAAATTTCTCTGATCGCCGAGCTGGCCGAACGTCCCGGCACTTGCCGGATAACGATCGATCCTCTCCGATCTCAGCTCTCACTTCCTCCCACCACAGCACGACGACAGCGTCGTGTTCGTTGGCCCAGAACTTTTTCTGGGCCTCTTCTACCTTCATTCTCTATGCTCCTTGGCTCTTCCGACGCGGTTTGGCTTCGCGCCGGCCGCTGCGCCCTCGGATACGTTCCGGGGCGCATTCTGGTGTTCGTCTTCGCGACGACACCAATTTAACGAGGACCCGCAGCGCGTAGGCCCTCACAAGCGAGGCAGCAATGATACTGGACCATTTTCTTTGGATTCTCGTGCGTGGTTGGCCGTCTGCCGGCCCCGCTGCCTTCAAATACACTGGTGCTCGTCTGCACGACGGCACCAGTTCGACGGGGCCCGCAACGTGCGGCGCTCGTCTTTATGATGGCGCCTATTGACGATTTCGACACTACTGGAGGTGCGGGTGGTCAGTGACCCGGGCTGGACGGCGTCGCGGACGCATCCAGCCTCACGCGTATTTACTACATCTTTGCTTTTCTTTTCTCGTTTACGTTGCGCAGTCTGTCCTTGCCTGCCTCACGCTCAGCATCTCCTCGTGCCCAGCATCTCCTCGTGCCCAGCATCTCCTCGTGCCCAGCATCTCCTCGTGCCCAGCATCTCCTCATGATCACCATCTCCTCGCCGCCACTTCTTCCCTTACCCACACCTGCACTTCCCACTAATGCACTTTGTCAAGCCGCGGTTCTTGCTCTTGCAAGTGGCCGGGGCCTCTCAAATGTGTATCGTGCACGTCTCTAACCCCCGCGCAATTGCTCGGGGTCGGCGGCGGGCACGAATCATGGGCGGAATGTGAGCAAGTACTTGCCCACCCGGATGGTGCAAATACTTGCCTTTCGAGCAAGTACTTGCCAAGTACTTGACCCGCGGGTCAAGTACCCGCGGGTGGCAAGTATTTTCGCGGGTGGCAAGTACGGCTTTTGGGTACCAGGTATTTGCCGGACGGGTGGCGGGTGCACCCGGGTACCCACTCGTGCCGATCTCTAATTGAGGGCGATCAAAAACATTGCTGACGCGCGTTCTTTTAATGAAAAATGATGTGGTCGTTCAAAATACATAAACAGTATTAAAAGTTAATCCTATTGGTTACTTGAAGGCGGATACACGAGACTATAAGTGTTATCGTCACGTAAAAGCGGTTCCAAAAGTAAGGCTTGCAGACGGTCCCTATCGGACATGGTCCCGACCTTCCTTTCATGAGGATCATTTGAGGAATGTATTGTGAGTGGGGCTGCAAAGTCTTAAGAACTTAGAAGGGGCGGAGACATCACTAGTACTAACCTTGCTGAAGGGCTCATCAGAACTTCCTGCTTCAAGCACGATTTCGGAACGCCAAACAGGTCATGTGCATTTAAAGCCGCTGGCAAACGTGAGCCCCCAAAAACAAAAATCTTCAAGAAACACAGCTCAGTTATCATCGGAAGTGGTTGGGTGCGACAACGGGGGGAGGTGGGGGTCGCGGACGAAATGGGGGACGGGCCTAAAGACGTTATTATTGTTAGAGCGACTGGCATATATTGACCAAGTCACCCACCCACGAGGTATGGCAGGTATCCCCGAACCGTGAGTGTCAAGACGTAGGCAGCATGAGCGCGCTTAGGGACGTGGCCGCAGATATTGACTTGTGGAGAGGATGAATCGACCACCGCCAAGCCACCTATTCAGCAGGTGTTGGGAGCGCTCGAGCCTTGAAACACAGGAACATCATGTGGACAGATGTGACGAGTCGCGCGGGAGAAAAGCTTGCCATCGAGGACATATGCCGCGTGAGCGTCCAAGGTCGGACTGAGTGATTAGACGAGCTGACCGTACGCGAGGTGTCATCCTTTGTAAGGGGTTTGTAAGGGGTGGACAATGGGAGCACGCCTTCTGAGGCGGATTGGGTGCATCGAGCGAGCTCCCCAATGCAGTGATTTCACAGCTCGGAGGCCATCTTGTCATTGTGAACAGAGGCAGCCTGATCAGCATGTCCGACGGGCATCAGGTTGAGTGCAGTTCCACAGGGCCAGTAAAGGAACAGTCGCTGAAACAGTCAATTAGTGTGATATTTTAGAAGGAGATATCGGTACCAACCAAAAGACACCGCGCCGCGGCAGGAGGACCGCCAGCCATCCGCATACAATGTGCGTGAATTGACGGGTGGTGGCCGTCCCACCCATTGGTTCCGGCCCGATCGAGCCGATTGGCTCGGTCGCATTGTCCATAGGGTCATCGTCGCACTTTCTTCGAACTCCCGCCGCTATCATGTCCGGCTGTGTCGCCATTCGGACGCTTACGGGATTTGACTGACGATTGTTTAGGTCGTTTCCTTGACGTTTCAATTGCGCTGGCAGTACGTTTTCCTGGATTACGCCCGACACTAGCCTGTGAGTCCAGTGCTCCCAATGGATGCAACTCCGCATCTTTCTGAATCAACGCGACTCGGTCTATCGTACGCTGCATGGGGAGAAGCGCACTTAAATCTGTAGCGTCCGCAGGATCAATTGTAACATCTATGGCCTTCACTTGACGTCGAATGGAATCAAGCTCTTTTTGCACAATCGCCTTTTAGAGATCGGCACGAGTGGCAGATACTTGCGGGTGCCGGCAAGTATTTCAATCACCCGGGTGGTGCCGCACCCGGCACCCGGGTGGCAAGTACTTGTTTCCCACGGGTGGTGCCGCGGGTGACAAGTACGAGCTCAGCGAGGCAAGTACTTGCCACAAGTACTTGCTAGTACTTGCAGATAGGTAGCTATATATTATTGATGATTTATCAAAATTTATTTGAGGTCAAACGACCTCAACGTCGTTAAAAAACGACGTAGTCGAAGAATTTCCGAGATCGCCGAGCTCGCCGAACGTCCCGGCAGTTGCCGGATAACGATCAATGCGCTCCGATCTCAATCCTTTGCCTCCTCCCACCAGCAGCACGATGATAACATCGTGCTGCGCAGCTCCAGAACTTCTTCTGGGGCTTAATCTACTTTTCCTCTTCGTGTTTTGTTGCTTTTGTGGTGCGGTTTGGCTTCGCGCCAGCCGCTGCGCCCTCGGATACGTTCCGGGGTGCATTCTGGTGTTCGTCTTAGCGACGACACCAATTTATCGAGGACCCGCAGCGCGTAAGCCCTCACAAGCGAGGCAGCAACGATACTGGACTATTTTCTTTGGATTCTCGTGCGTGGTTGGCTGTCTGCCACCCCGCCGCCTTGCAATACACTGGTGCTCGTCTGCACGACGGCACCAGTTCGACGGGGCCCGGAACGTGCGGCGCTCGTCTTTATGACGGCGCCGATTGACGATGTCGATGTTACTGGAGGTGCGGGTGGTCAGTGACCGGGGCTGAACGGCGTCGCGGACGCATCCAGCCTCACAGGCGCGTATTTACTACATCTTTGCTTTTCTTCTCTCGTTGACGTCGCGCAGTCTGTCCTCGGCTGCCTCACGTCCAGCATCTCCTTGTGCCTGGCATCTCCTCATACACCATCTCCTCACCGCCACTGCTTCCCTTACCCACCCCCGCATTTATGCACTTTATTGAGCCGCGGTTCTTGCTCTCGCAAGTGGCCGGGGCCTCGCAAATGTGTATCGTGCACGTCTCTAACCCCCGCGCAATTGCTCGGGGGTCGGCGGCGGGCACGAATCATGAGCGGAATGTGGGCAAGTACTTGCCACCCGGATGGTGCAAATACTTGCCTTTCGAGCAAGTACTTGCCAAGTACTTGACCCGCGGATCAAGTACTTGCGGGTGGCAAGTATTTTTCCAGGTGGCAAGTCCGGCTTTTGGGTAGCAAGTATTTGCCGGACGGGTGCCGGGTGCACCCGGGTATACACTCGTGCCGATCTCTATCGCCTTTTCTTCAGGTGAGCCGTAACTCAGTAAGGTCTTCAGCTGAAGCACCTTCAGACGTGACGCCTCGGCCCTATAGTCTTGGCTCATGTTACACTGGATGCGCGAGATGGCGAAAGGCCTCAAGATATGCAATCCCTCTATACTCTTCACTCTGGATACCATGACATACGGAGCTTTGATCCTCGTGTCGCGGCGAGGTCTATAAACGCATCCGCCATTGTACGACCTTGGGCCTTGTGAGCAGTTACTGCAAATCCGGGCTGAAGAGGAATTTGACTGCGTTTCAATGAAAGAGTCCTGCCTTGATGTTTATGAGTGAAGCGTAAGTCAACTGTATCTCGAATAACTGCTGCGTGGCCTGTCTTTAATCCAGTCAAAGGTGGACCGTCCATATCAGGCACCTCGACAACACAGGATAAACACTGCCGTCGACCCTGTTCATCAACTCAATATCGTATCTTGCGTAGGATGCCTCTTGACCCGTTCACCACACCATGTGATACATCATGATTAGCAGTAATCATCACTGGCATGCCAATAACGAGAGGGACGGCGGTCATTCTGTGGCCAGTCTTACCAGAATGTTTACGCATCAAGAGCTCTCGTGTAGACTCAGAAATCTCGCGTCCCCGATGTCGATCATCAGCATAGTAATAATGAAGAGGACGGCCTGACTTCCGTGCATATGCGTGAGTGGCTTGTTGATTCAAGAGATCCTTGGTTGCATTGCCAGATACGATGATGGGTGCTGATTTCCACTTTGGGTCTGTCCAATCTGGGTTAGTTCTTGAGATCAGGCGGGTATTCAGTAAGGCGTAATCAGCTTTGGTGCATGCCCCCCTTCTCAATCTGGACAACAAAGCAAGAAAGACATCATTGCTATCTCCGCGTTGTCTCATGGCTTCATGTAGTGTGATTACGGTATCAACGCTATACCAAAGCAGCTTGCCAAGTAGGAGTTTCTCTTTTGTGTCTGCCCTATAATCATCGCGTAATCTGCGATATAGATTGGTGTCGCCTACGGGGGGCAACTGCGCGAAATCACCAGCAAAAATAACGTTGATCCCACCGAACAAGGCTGGCGACTCCTTTGCTTCATTCAAGGCCCTCGCAATGGTCAACAGGAACTTGCAGCCTATCATGGAGACTTCATCTATGAACAGATAATCAACTCCGTCCCACATGGAAACAAGTTCTGTCTTTGTTTTGGTGCGGTTTTTATCCTTTGAACGGTTACGATCCAACATTAACGCGGAGTGTAGGGTTACTCCCTGTATATTACGTGCAGCCACGCCTGTATAAGCAGTCAGCCGGAAGCGACGAGATTGGTTTCGTAGCTCGAAGAACTCTCTTAGGCCATTGATGACATGGCTTTTCCCAGTACCGCCAGGTCCGTTCAGGAACATCCGAAGCTGTGGACTGTTATGAGTAAGGCTATGTTCAGCGATCAAAGGGAACAACCTTGCCTGTTCGGTATTGAACGTCTTCTTTTCGATGAAAGCCTCAATGTCGACGTCTGGCGTTTTCTTAGTCGACAGAATATCATGTCTGACAGATGGCTCTATGTCATCTATGTCAACACTAGCAATCTGCCGGAACGCTGTGCCATCACTGACAGATCCACTGTAGCTTGATGATTGGCATTGGTTGGGAGGGGGATGAGGGACAGCGATACAAGACGAGCTAGCTTTCATATCGGTCTGACGCTTGTTGTACTCGGCATCCCAGAGATACTCATAGGGACCTTCAAAGCCGGCGACTTGTACCTCATCATCGGCATTTAATTCTGGGATCGGAGGAGGAGGGTCACTGGAACAGGCGAACATCCCTGACTTGCTAGCCGCCACAAAACACTCGTGCGCAATCTTATCGGAAATTAGGATTGACTCAGAATAATAGCGATCCATATCACTTAAGTGTTTAGAAATAGCTTCATCCACATCCTCCTCGAAACCAAAGTCATCTTCGAACACATTATCCCTCAATTTACGGAAAGTGGGACCCTTGTCGTTGACGCGTACTCTTCGCGCAGCGAAATGATCGTCTCTGCTATCATGGCACTCATGAAGGAGCTGCATGTTATTGATCACAAACTTGACGTGTGGTTCTGCTTCCTTCTCAAACCTATCAAAAGCATTAGGCCAGCTTTCTCCGGGATGTCGAAGGTCTGCTGAACTTCCCCATGGCTTAAAAAGAATAAGCATGAGCCGGCAATACCTAGTGTAAAGGGCGGGACAATCACGACGAGGTATTCCAGGACCTATTGGCACCGGTATATGCCTCAAAAGGGGGGCGAGCACAACCTGGTGGTGAGTATTATATTCATTGTGATCACTCATAAACATAAACTTCGGTCGTTCGCGCCCTCTATACTCAAGTATGGCGTCTAACGAGGTCCAGTTAATGTCTTGCAGACGGCTGGGAATCGCGTGTACACTTAGAGGTTCTGACTCTTCTATGTCGAACTGGTCATCAATCCTATCTTCAGATGCTTTGCCCACGAATCCTTTGACCTTCTGCACTCGTGCCGTGTATTCCCATAGGGACATGCCTTTCAGGAAACTCCCTCGATTCACATAGTCGGAGACATGCGATGCACGCGCAACCAAATTACCAGCCGAATCAACAGTGAGCGACACCTCTTCGCTATCATCATCCGCCTCGACTTCGTCCAAAACCTGAAGTTTGCGCCTACTACGTCGTGGCTGATCGTCGGGATCTTCTTCTTCGGAATCAGTATCTTCGACATGTCCCTCGCTTGTGGCATCATCGTCGACTGTTCGCGAATCATCCCAAAAAGTGGGATCACCGATATTACCGATATTAGCGAGACCGTCCTGGTTATCGACAACGGCCGGAATGTCGTCGGTGGGAGGCAAACTTTCGGCGGGTATCTCCGAGTCAGCATTAAACTTCGCAAGAGGCTGGCATTCGGGGGAAGGGTCCTGTTTCTCAATGATGTTCTCAAAGCTACGCCAGAACAAATTAGAATACTCGTGACTAGTGTAGTGGTCCCCATATTCCATGAGATAAGAAGCAATTTGTTGAGAAGACAATTCTTGCTGGGCCATCATCCTGTATGCACATGACTGCAACAAATGTTTACCACGAGCCTCCACGGATACTGGTTCGGATGATTCATCCATACGCTCACAAGATCGAAGTACGGCCTGTTCCAGAGCTGCAAACGTTACTGTACTATTACATGCAAGTCTTCGCATAACGGGTAACGGGGGCCTGTGAAATGAAGAGTTCATGCTACCATAACGCGTAACGGCCAAAATTGGGCCCCAGGTAAGGCCCAAAAAGGAAATTTTTTAAGGCGGCGGCTGCTGCCGCCGCTCCCGCCTGTCCATATAAGGAAATTGGACCCTGAATGAAGAGCAACATCTGTGAAGAGTATGCGTAACGGGTAACGCCCCATGAAGACTAGGTCGTAATAGTACAGTACGTGGGAAGTTAAATCGGATTTGGTGATGTAGTCTGTGATGTAGTACAAAACAGCTTTCGCCGAGGCTCCTGAGCCAATGAATTTGATATCCATATTACATCGGCACGCCCGAAGAACAGTTTCGTTGTAGTTATTGATCATGCCGTCAATGCATCTCAACTCGAGCTCTTCTGTATCCACATTGAACGATGTAGACGCTCGCGTGTTGCTTTCGTCCAGTTCAAATCGGCAAGTGGGAATTTCACCAGGCTTACAGTACTTGAAGCAAGTCGCCGTATGAGAATGGCATTGACATTTTTCGACGAGGTTAGCTGTATCACGTCGGCGCGCATGCAGTTGTTCGGGCGTCTCAACCGAGAAGCTCTGAGAGCTGCGAACGGAGCAGGGATGATAACGGTCCGACGGCACCGGCGGGGAATGTTCATCACACTCAGGAACATAATTACTGATGCTATCATCAAGAAAGGCAATCAATCGTTCACGGAAGTCGCCGTCCGTACCGGCTAAAATACGTCGCTTGATCTCATCAGGATTCAGACCGCCCTCAGCCCACACTAACATATGACAATGTAGGGTACCACGGCCCTGTGCTTCAACACAACCGTAATATGCCTTGACCACCCCGAGTGCACCTTCAGATACCGTCTTCTCATCGCCGGTCCATGCTAGAATACTCTTAATAAACGCCCTCATATACAAATCAAAAAACTCAGCGGCTAGCTTTGGATGCTTGGCGAGCATCAGGCTTTGCTCCCAATAATTAGGGATGTCGTCTGGCATCATGTTATCAACATCGAAGGAGTCCATGTCTTCGGCTGCTAAAAACTTCAAAACAGGGCTATACACATCTGCTGGATTGACAGTGATGTAAAAGTTTGGAACACCCTTATCCATGATTAGTCCGCGTATCTCGTTTCTCATTACGGTCTTGGAGCTAGCAGAACCCGGAACATGTTGAGTGACTGCTCGTACCTCACGAAGAAGATCATGAGCCTCTTGTTCCTCCTTGGACTGCGGCTCACTGAAATCGCCATTATTCTGTTTTTCCGCCACACTCCGCAGGGTGTCCGCGCTTACGTTGACAAAGCGTTGAGCGACCTGTTTGAAATGCGACCTTTTAGTTTTCAGATGGGTATGTAGCAAGGCGGTACGCCGCTGCAAGATGTTGAAAGCAGAAAAAGAGAAGGAGGCGTGTTGCTGGAACCGACGATCTCGTAGTGACAACAGATGTTTGATGTGTGACTTTAAAGATATGGGCGTGGATCGACTTTTGTCGTCTAAGCCGCCAATGCCATATGGAAATAAGGTAGGATAGACTTTTGGAAACAAATCTCTGTTAAAGAATTCATTAGAGGGCTCCCTGTCGTGAGGGATCTCGATGTAATGGCCGTCTCTCTCTTTCACGTGACGCAAGGCACCTACTCGAAGATTACGGGAAGTGTCGCTCATGTCCAGGTCCGTTATGAACACATTAGACATGGGGATTTCATCAATGCCTTCGGGCGCATCTGATAAGTCATCAGGTGGAACGGCTGAAGAGTCATACCTACTAGTCAGTGTCTCACTAGCCGACGAGGGAATAACATGTTGAATAGGCACGGGAATCCAGGGACGGGCGTCAAACTCCCTCAAAAACGGACTCATTCAATTCTATACCTTTGTACAAGGGGTTGTTACCTCTAAGCCAAGTAAGAGCTTGACAAAGGCGCTGGCCATTGACTGCAAGTGGTTTCGCGTGCCGCCTAAGCCAATCATCACTTGGTTTACTAGAGCCAACAAATAATACGCATATAGGTGCCGTGATCTCCTCCATGGAAGGCGGCAGACAGCGGGCGATAGCCGACGGTTTCTGGGGATACACAATAATGTTTCCCTTCAACGCTCGTTGGTTTACAGTATGACCATCCTCGTCGTCACTTGAGCTTGTGTTTTTTTCGGACCGTAACTGCACTACCATCATTTTGGCACGACAAAGGCCAATGATAGACTCCTCAATGGGTGTGAGCCCCTCCAATTCAGCAGGAACAGGTCCCACAAATGTGCTGTTTGCCAAAGAAAGTCTAGGGAGTTGATTATTGGACAAGCCACAATGACACTCACGACAGAGGATTAAGACTGGTTGACTGGGATCGTCCATCAAAACTCCGTCTTCATCAAGCTGCAGGTTGGTAAGGGGGCCAGTTGAGAAGGGCAACTTACAGCGTCCTTCAGTCTCTGGCCAGCAGCCGTCGTCGTCTCCTTGCAGCAATTCGAGATTGACATCCATATATAAGACCTTTCAAACGGACGCACCATAGTATCTGCCTGCGCAGCAAGCACATGTATGCTTCTTGAGAGTGTTGCTCGACGTAAGCTCAAGAAAGTTATAAACCAGTTCGTTCTTCTTCTGTTGAGTCACAAGTTTAGGCCATGACTGTTGGACATCAAGTAAGGCTGCGCGATACTCCAATAAGTGATTGGATCGCTCCGGCCTGTTCTCCACGAACCGCTCATAACGTTTAGTCTTGTTGTGTTTGGATAAATGACCCTTGATGGCGCGTCGCAAGTCGTTGAGAGTAGGCGTAGCTTGTTTGGTAGCGACAGTCAAGTTCAGCATGCCGACTATTTCGTTACAGGCTCTCCTTTTTAGGTCATCAATGCTCTTTTTCATACGAGCCATGACGACATCGAAGCCCGCTTGATCTAGATGGGAAGTTTCCTGCTTATGATATACATTATCTGCAACGCTAGAGGCACACGGGTGCTTGCCCTTCTCTTGATGAAAAGACGGACGACCGCCGCAGGTACTATATGAAAAGTGCTGTTGTACAGCCAACCGAAGCTTGCCAGGATCTTGTAGACTACACACGATATTGTGAGTTCTGGTAATAGCCTTCAGGACCGGAACGGGCAACATGGGGAGCGTCACAATACTCTCATTGGGGTCATCAAGGCCATGATAATAGGCTTCGAATGATGCTACCAGGGCAGGTCGGGACCTGAAATTGGCGGGCGTCATTTCCAGATGCATGGCAGTTGCCACATGCTGGAGCTTCTCTGTGGTGACATGACAAGGCACATGCTGATGCCTCAGCATAACATCAGCCATACCTTTCTTCAAAGCCTTGATGTCTGCATACTCACGGCCTACCAAACAACAGATGGACGTGTTAGAGGCCAAATCGGAGTCTATGGAGCGAACATAATCATCAAAGCATTGGCCTGACATAAAATGATAGAGTAAGGTGACTATTAAATCATCACGGGTGGCTGTAGAGTCGACCAAGAGCCCATGAGACTTGGACAGATGGCGCAATAATGGAGGCTTTGCATTGTATATATTAGCTAGTACGTCAACGCTAGACCGCCCAAACAAATGTTGCTCTAATAATAGCTGTCCGAATGTGTAATCCTTCTTCGACAAGGTAGTAACGGACCTCAATTCTTCGGCTGTCAGTCGTCTAGGTATGCCGCAGCTGTAAAGGGATCCATTATGCGGGGCAGCACTAATGTCAGCAGAGAGATTGGGGGGATCATTGGCAAGACCAACAGAACGGGAGGGCGAAACATATATTGAATTTGTATCTGACTGTATGCCTGGCAGTGACAAGCTAGATGGCAAGACCGCTGAGGTGTATGTGGAAATAGGATGGGCGTTCGAAACACTAGAACTCACTGTGGAGAGGGTGGCCAAGGGCGTAGTTAACGTAAGACCGGATAGAGGGAGGATCGCTGGTGTTGACACATTTGTGGACATAATGGCGGTTGCGCCATTTAAGAAATTCGGCGAAGCCTCTGGCTGCATAACATCAGAAGCTATAGGCCGCGACACACCCTCAGCCAGACCGGAAGCTTGCTTTGAAAAGGTAGTGATGGGAGTGCTCGAGGATTGACAGGGGGTTACACCATGAGCCATGGAGGAAGTAGCACGCACAGGTGTGATCAACGTAAGGTTCTGAGCAGTGGGCGAAATGAGGCCCGGAGCCAGAGATGCAGCAAGGCCCGGAGCGGTAGACGAAAAGAGGCCCGAAGCTATAGGGGATGTAAGGCCCGGAGCCAGAGATGCAGCAAGGCCCGGAGCGGTAGACAAAAAGAGGCCCGAAGCCATAGATGAACTGAGGCCCGAAGCCGTAGCTCGACCAAGGCCCGAAGCGATACACGAACCAAGGCCCTGATCCGTAGAGGATGCAAAGCCCCGAGCTGTGCCACCTGAGGAAGGTGGCAAGCCAATGTAAGGCGGAGCATCGGATGGGCGGTCGTGTCCGAGTGGACGAGATGACGATCGCGATGGATCTAACAGATGGTCAAATCAAGCCAATGCTATGCAAGTAATACTTACCACGTGAATACTTTAAGAGTGGTTCCCGCCCAATGGCTAAATTGTTCGATGGCCCCTGAGCTACGGACGCGCCATCACGAGAAAACGTAGCGGCGTTAGAGGACGACAAAGCATTGGACGAACGGATGGGGCCAAGCGGATGAGACGACGATATGGATGAGTCTAACCAATTCTAAATTTCCACGAAAGGCTCTGTAACTGAGGCTTACCACGTAAATTCATTGACGGCGACTCGCGGCCAATCGCGGAATCACTGGCCATCCCCGTGTGGTCCTGTGCACGAGACGACGAATACGATAAATCTAACACATCGTCAATTCCCACACAACTTTATGAAAGTGATGCTTACCACGTAAATAAATTGAGCGTGCCTCGCGCCCAATGGCTAAATCGCTCGACATCCCCTGAGTCACGTCACAGGAAACCTCGATTTCAATCCGACCCAGACGACCGTCGCAAACGACCGACAGTGCTGATGCATTATCAATTGGTATGCCATGGCGGGCCAGCCACGTAGGTGACACACTAGCACGGTATGACTCGACATAAGACACTGCAACATCCGAATAGCCGTGTACCGAAAGTATGGTCATGTCATCTAATACACGAAATCAGCCTAAGCCATCGCCTTTGAAAAGGAGGAAAGATACCCGTAAGACGGGGCAACCCAGTGCAAGGCAGGGAGGAAGCCACAGACGAAGATAGCCTCATAGCCGCCTCGTAGCCTACAACAATGTCTCGACCCAGATTAATGTCGAACACACGAGAATTGACTATATCCGGTGACAGTGTAACTGTCGTATCTCCAAGGTCCCCACGGACGAATGTGTGCAAAAATTGAGCGCGGTGATTAGAGATGCGATGATGAGAGAGCCAGTTCGAAGAAACAGATGTCTTGTAAGAGTTGCCCACCCTCACCCGAGGTACAGGATAACCAAGGACATTAGAAATCGTCAAATGGTGGGGAAGTGAATCCATGACAGTCAGGGAAGGGGATTTGGGAGTGAGCTATGGCAGACAAGCTATATTTGTAGATAACAACAATAGGAGCACATAAATATGAAACAGGTATCAAGCGTACACATAGCGTACAAGGAAGTCAAGGCAACCTACTGGAATGGAGGGAAGCCTATGACGTGCCCAAGAAACACATTCTCCTCATAATAGATGCTGCAAGAAAGCTGAGCGAATATCCTCCAGGAGCAAGTCCTGAGTAGATAGGCCATGAACAAGAGACAGCCTACATATGGCATGATAGTCCATTGTCCATACGCGTGAGCTCAAAAAGAACACGAAGTAATCAGCGGAACAGTCAGTCCAATACTGTAGCTGTTCGGTACGAGATAAAGTTCGGTACGAGATAAAGACATGGTCCTGAAATGAGCGGCTTCAAACGCAATGCCGTCCACATGTCGAAGCACCCGAGCCATCAGCTCTGTTCGATCGGCAGCGAAAGAGCTACGTCGATGGTGTATGTGAAAATTGTTGATGAGAGACATATGGAAGCGACTGGGCAAGACGCCGGCTTCATTGCAAGCAATGGAGAGGTCTCTACACGTCATTCAGGGCCCTGCTAAGCATTGAGCAAGAACACTGACCTGCAGAATGGCATGGACGCGCCATCGCAGATGCCATAGTAAAAATGCTCGAAAATAAAGGTGCGAAGGTGGCTTATATTGCTACAGTTGACACAGGATAACAGTCCATGGCCTGCAGCGACTGCGAGCAGGAGAGAATGCGGCGCGGAGGATATGAATGAGTTGTGTGCGACGGCGTTCAAATGGTTGTAAACTGTCATCAGGCAAGGCAAGGGTCCATCGACACCGGACACTACTCAAACATGAGTATTTAACACCTTCTGTAAACATCACTCACAGTCCATATCGACAGCCGCCACAATAAAGAACCAATCCAAGCCAAAAACAACGGTGTCTTCCAGTTCGGCGACAACCTTTAGGCGTAGGTCGAACTGAAGCCCCTGCGAACCAAGGGTGCAAAATACCAAGCATGATGGCTCCTGATGGACCAGCGGCCCTCTACTTGAAAAGTCAAGAGACAAGTCGAGCGTCGCGGTATAAGACTGGCCATCAATGATGCAGACGACCATTCCGAGGGTAAGGGAGAATGGAACGCCGGTGAAACCTTCTTCCCCGTCCAGACGCGGTCTATGGCGAGATTGATAAGCATACACGCGGAAAAAATGTGGCGAGATTGATAAGCATGATGTCATGTTTGAGTAGCCCCTGCCATCGGTTTGGCGGTGATCGAATTTTTTTGGCTGAGAAAGTGAAGCAACTAGAGCCCACCTAGAGACCCACTACCTTTAGGGGTAGCGGGAATCACAGTACTTCACGTGATGTTTGCATCACGTGAATTTGCGGGCTCCTTATGTTTCGTAAAGACACTAACTAACCTAAAGGTTTGTGAACCATCTCTGAAATCCAAAATTCAGCACCATCGCCAACGGTTGTGCGAAACGTTCTGAACGCCGAAATTGAAAACACAATAGGGTGGTGCAGTAAACCCTAGGTTTTGATACACCTCGGGTTTACTGCGGTTATTAACAGTATTGATTCGGTATCGAAACCTCGGCCGAGGTATCAGTACAGTTTCGATACCGACACGTGACAAATTCACGTGATGGCGCGCTGGCGCTCAGGCAAGCTGAAAGTGGCGGGATAAGGGCGGGTGGAGGGCGGCGGAGCGGTGCGCCACATCACGTGGTAAAAGCACGTGCTGGTATTGAAACCGTTAGTAACAGTTTCAAAACCAGGGACTCCTGGGGGGTCGGTATCAATACCGTTAGTAACACCCCCCGGAGGTTTACTGCGCCACCCTAAAACACAATCGATCTGTGGCGCAACCAATAGTTGTGGCAACCAAAAAGCGACGCCGGCAGGGTTCGAACCTGCGCCCTCAAAGAGGAACAGATAATGAAGATTCAAATCTGTCGCCGTAACCACTTGGCTACAGCGCCTGTTCGCTGTTTCACGTGTTCTACTTAGAATGGCTCGGAGAAGGCGAAGTAGACATGGTTCACATAGACAACATTCTACTCATATTGCAACACTGAAGGTTTCCAAGAGGCATTCATACCAGAAATCAGTGCTGGTACTTCCGGTTGCCAGAAGTCATTAATCATTCTTGAAGCCAGGGGGTGCGCTTGATGGCTTCCCTCACCTTCGATACCTCCAAGCGTACGCCCAGTGATCACGGAATAGCATATAACATAGTAGTCAGTTGGCCATCGCACCAGGTTTTTCAAGGAACATGTTCGCGCGTTTCTCAATCGTCAAACCCAAGCGCTTCGTGTGACGTCACTGTCATCGATCCCTTTTGATCCCGCTTTCACGGTCGTACGCGTCGTCGCAAACAACACGTCTCCGAGGTCCTTTACCTCGCTGCGACAGTGTTCAAAAGAGTCAATTCTACAATCTCGCGATAACTCTTACACCGTGATGCATAATCTTCTATCCACACCCTCCATAAACGCCTTAATTATCTATCACCTCATCAACGGAAAAAGCGGCGCACAGCACATCTCCTTCCCCTATGTCTCGTGTCCAAATCCATATTCGCCATCGTTGCAAGAGCACTGTATTCCACCCCAGTGCTCGAGTCTATCCGGGACTTTGACCTCTTCATGCACGCCAAGCGCCACTTTCATTTGGTGGACACTCTCGTGCTGTACACACCAGTGACTGGCGCGCAGGGAAGGAGTTTATTAGTACAGCTACCCAATTTGACGGTGCTCTATCTGAACGCGCTCAGCCCACTGCAGAGCGAAGGAGATGCGAAGCTGTTTTCGCGCCCAGAAGAGTTCCCGTTTCAGCTGGTGCAGCTCTACCTACTACGGATGCCCTGGGACGCGCTCGTAGCAGCGTTTGTCAAAGCCCAGAGACGGACATTGAAAAAGCTACAGGTGGATATGCACAGTCTTCATCCATTTGGCCAGCTCACGTTCACCGAGATATCCACTTCCTTCCCCTTCCTCGACTCCATGTCTTCCTCCACATCTACAGCTCCAGCGGAGGCGATTGATCTTCCCGACTTGCGCCATTTCACCGGCCAGGTCACCATCCTGCCGATGCTCAACGCGCCTCTGTCGTCCGTTGACGTAAATTTCGAAATGAATCCCATGAAATGCGCATCACTCAAAGTACTCCCTCCGACAGTCAAACACGTCGCGTTAGCGCGTGTCCCGGACGACCCGGAATTAGGCGAATACATCCTGGAGATTCTGGTGTCGAGATGTCCAAATGTGAAGAGTATTGCTGGAATACCGCTCCCTCCGCAGGACGTGCGTCACTTCCTACATCGCTTCCACTTGACGCTGATTTCGGTTAAACAGAGATCAAAGATACATCAAGCGCTTTTGAAACTGCCTCAACTGAGGAGTATGGAGTTGCACATCACTCGAAGCTGGAACCCTACCCCAGGACATCAATGGCTACGTGTTCTGGCGTCCGAGCTAAGAACGTACAGGCCGACGTTAACGCAAGTCTCTTCTCATCCTCGATCTGTGTTTGTACGCTAATGATTAACAGAGAATGCTACTTCCGGACGCCCAACGCGCCCTATGTGTTCCTGTACGAGAGAGATGCGTGGCACCTTGTTTCTTCGTAAAAGAGCAACAGAAGATCTGAAGCTTGAATCAATGTATGTAGCTTTGCGTTGAAGTCGCTTATGCACGTTGCCTTTGTATTATATCAAGAACAATCTGTATACTTAGCCTATTTAGTATTCACACTGTTCACGCCGAAAGCGATATTGAGCGATTCACAAACGGCCTACATTGACCATGGCCGTGTGTGGGCATGACTACTCCGTGCAGCTTGGAAATAGATATCTATATGAGCGCATTGAGTAGCAGAAGCTAGATTTGACCTTGACGGCAGTCAAGCTGAGACGGTAATCTCCAAACTACTGGTCTCCGACTGTTTCACCTTCTCTCGGGCCAGGCGTCCTTTACCTCTCGCCATCTCCACTTCTGTCCACATTATGCGGGCATCATCGAGAACGCCGAGAGTCCCATCGTACACCTCCATGAACCTGTCAACCTCCGCGTTGAAGTCAAGCTCGTCTGATGCGATTGTTTTCCGAACACCCTCAAAGAACATATCCAGAACGGTTAGGTTATGCATGACGAGAAGAGTGTGCGCCGACATCTCATGCGTGTGAAGCAGATGATGTAGATATGCGTTTGTGAAACCGGGTAGCGGCGAAGAGGTCTGGTTGCCTTGCAAGGGTTCATCGACAGACGAATGGAGTATGAGGGTGTCAGGAGATGACGGGGAACATGACATGCAAGGACACACACGCTCGCCGTCAAAGGGCGAGTTATCCAGGAGGGAAAAGTCGTCGGCGTAAACATGGTCATAGAGATTGTGTCCCAAACGGAGCTTCTCTGAACGGGTTTCGTCCTTGCTGACGGCCGGGAACGTGAAGTCGAGGGCCACGCCAACGTCTGCAGCTCGCTGTACCCAATGGGCGTCAAACAGATCGATCCCGACATCGCGAATGAGCGCAAGTATCTCATGGGGAGAGCTGACGGAATTAACAAGACGCGGTTTGTCTATCGACAAGGGCGACAATGAAGTTTGGAAGAGCGCGATAACTTCCTCCGGCGAAGGGACAGGTAGGGAAAGGCTTAGAGGGACCAAATCGAAGGCATATCCAGCGATCCCCTCGTCCAGTCGCGGTAACGGTTTCACCATCTCCGCGTCTTTAGCATACAGTGGTTCCATCAACGTATCTGCGAACGCTTTCCTAGCGGGAATAACAGTGCCCCCAGCCATTTGCACGAAAACATTCAGAGGATGATGGCCATCTATCGGACGCAAAAGGTTCACGAGCCAGGCACACGACCGCTCTATGCTTTTGGTAATGCGTTTCTGGGAATATGGGGGTGGAGTGAACGGTATATCGGTCAAGGCCATCACGATATCAGGTTTGCATAACAGGGTATAGGAACGCCATTCATCGGGGGTCACCTCGGCGAGAAGTTTGTTGTGATACGAGTAGAAGAAGCAAGAAAAGGACGTACCTTGTGAACGCCACGCACACAGTTGGCTGACAGAAAGTTATTGCCATTAGGCGGCACTTCACGTCCATCGTAAGGATCTCGTAAAGACGAGGAAATGACTTGCTTTTCAGGAGAATATCCGAGAAAACGGTGGAGAGGGTGCTCGCCGCCTTGCAGGGTAGGCACTGGAGGTTTGTGCTCTAAGCTGGTATCGGTCAAAATGCAAACCAAACTCACCAGTAACGTTTCTCACTCACAAAGTCTCGAACGGTACATGGACCCAGCGTATTGGCTGAGCTTTTCGGTTGTGATCCCTCGATAGATGAGGCACTACGCCGCGTGATGTAGATACGAGTAAACCTGGCGTCGGAATTGCAATTTTGGAGTCCTCGCTCCGGCTCAGTGTGACCTCTCCTACTCTGGGAGAGAACCGAGAATATACGGACGAAAGGTTGAACGAAAAGGATCGCGACGCAGGGGGTATCGAGGCCGACATGGTGGTAAAGAGTAAAGATCGACAGCCCCTATCTCTGTTACTTCTACTTGTATTAATATTATAGCGCGCCCTCTACAAATTTCGCGTCCAAGCGACTAATGAGGCGTAAGATTGTGTTGATCTGCTCTACTGCCGTCGGAACAGACAATTTACTCCAACCTCCATCAACCATAGCAGCCCACAAATAATCAGGTTGCGGTATTATCCTACAGACATGAACGTTAAGGGATTGCACGCGGTTTACTTTGACAGACGTACCCGATGGTAGGAATACTACTGGATCGGCCGAGGACGCTGCTTCCGCCTGCTCCGTACCTTCAAGAAAACACCTCAGACGTTATCCCAAACCATCTGATAGGAAAAAGAGACCCACCAACGAGACCGAGCTCCGTTTACACTCTCAGGCGCGAGCAGGGCCATGCGTATCGATGGGTCAGTCCCTTCAAAGGAATCTAGATACAACTCGTGCAACAAATCACTGCGTGAAGAAGCGTTACTTGCAAGCAAGCGAAATTCAGTCAACTGTCAACCCCGAGCAAAAAGACATACGTACGCCATCGTCCACATGGGCTCGAGTATTCCTGTGGCGCTGTAGACAGGTTGTCCCGTGCTGAAATCGTCTTTGAATTCGAGGGCGCCGAAGTGTTCGCAGACAATCGCGGCCTTGGCGTTCTTCAGAATCTCAGGACGTTGCCCCATCCAGGCGGACTCGTTCAGATGGCCCCCAGACATGTGTCCTGTGGTTATTACGAAACTAGACAGCTCTAAACGACATCTTGGGGTGATAAAGCAGACACTTACTCAAGGTTGATGTCGAGAGGGTTATTTGCAAAATATTCAGCCATCGCGAGGAGCAAGATAGGCCCTATGATCAGGTAAAAGCAATGTTAGATGACCGTGTCGACCATCGTAGTCATTCTCTTACCATTTTCTTCTACGATGGAGGGACCATCACCTATATTATGATTATCTCTGTCAAAGTTTATTCCGATGAACCAAAAAAAGCTCACTGTGTGTATACACAATAATCGTCTCCTGTGTTCCAGCTTTGCCGGCCAAATGTCCAATAACCGTCTGACTAGTCGAGTTGACGGCCGGGCATCGAGTACGACCGTCGCGGATTCAACCTCTCCATCACCAACGAGTTGCCGAATCAACTCTCCAGTTGAGTTACCCACATACAACGCCGGTACATCATACGAGTTAAACTGGCCTGGGGCACCGTCGTTCGGGAGAAACTGGAGAGCAGCATCCTCATCTGAGGTGGCGACCCACGAAGCGATGACTGCTGAAACGCCCATAGTCTTGAGTTTGGTAAAGTCGAGCGTTTTCGCCGATTGCCAGTGCGGATTGGTCAAATTTCCTAACTATATACGTAGGCCGTGTGAATTCTGGGCACACAACACGAAAGCAGCGCACCTCTGGTATTTCGTCTGTACTGATATCATGAGATGTTCTGCAGCGCTGTGTGAGATTTGACGAAAGGAGCGTATAATGTGCACATACCCAAGCAATCGATATCCAGGAGCCGAATAATTCCTCGTCGGACTAGGATTGTCAAAGAACACTACATTGCCACCTGGCGCCTTCGATAACGCGCTCAAGTCCAACGTCCCGCTATCACCAGATTCGTCTGCCGCCAAACCATAAGTCCCGCATCAACAACCGGGGCAGTAACGCCCTCCAATCCACTGTTACCGCTGTACGGCCAGAAACCCGTCGTTGGGAGTCCGAGTGACGTTCCATTGCTCAGGTTCAACGTCAAAGACCACCAGCGAGCGTCCCATCTAGAAGAAACGTAAGTGGTGAATGGAGTCATCGCGACACGCTTTACAGACCTTTGAATGGCATACTTCAACGTGTCCACTTGCAATCCTGCGATCGTCATCGATGCCGCCACAGAGTCTGTTAAGACGTTCTGATTGTCGTTCCCAGCTGTTCAGACGCAGATTAGGACTAAATTATTGAAGGTCATATCGATGCCCTTACTCCATCGTGGTCCCGCAAATTCGTCTGAAATAACCTGTCTTCAAGCAGGCGCTCCATTCGCTGGTCCAACCTGGGTTCATCCGGCGCTGCTTGAACAAGGATGAGCTGGCATAGAGCTGGAGCAAAGATGTAAAGGAGACGCATTGCGGCGTTGGATCACCTTTCAAGCACACGCCCAACCATTATAAGAAAATACTGTTGACACATAGAAGGTTTCTGATCACGAAGCGATAGGGATGCGTGCTTGGCAATCTTAGGCGTCAATGTCAGGTGTGTCGCCAGCACGAGCGAGCAGAACCTTCTTTAACCGCCGTTTTCGTCTCGGTTGCTGGTTCGTTCCTCCAAATGCCGAGATGATGGTGCAGCGTCTGACCTGACCAGGCCCGAAAAGTGTCTCAAATATAGAGCAAGGCATCAGATTCTTTTAAGGAGGCACAATTTCGTCAGATGATTATTTTGAGGAGTGACTGGAAGGTACTTGACAGCTCTGCTTCTAATTATGACCTTCATGACCGCGTCACAAGGCGAAATTCAGGGGAAGAGCATGTAGTCCCTGTTGAGATGAGAATGGTTGAAAACAAAATATGACTTACACCGCCTAACATTTTTACCAACTCCCGAAGCGAGATGAGGAAAACAGCGAAGCACGAGAGCAGCATCGTCCAAGTATAGCATATTCGTTGAGATCATCCCACTCTCCGAGGTGACCGGTTCTCAGAATATGTGCGGGAACAGTAAAACAAACTCGTCGTCTATTAACGCAAACGCAAACTCTAGCAAAGTCAGGCGGCCTCGGCGCGTTGAGCCCTTCTGGCCTTTTTGGCAGCATTGGTAGCAGCAGCTTTTTGTTTCTTGGCCTCTGCCTTTACAGCCTAGAAGACGGGTGAGCGCGTTATGGCAACGGGAATTAATCATGACGCGTACCTTCTCTTCCTCTTCCTTCTGGAGTTTCTCGGCCTCCTCTTCTGCCTTGCTCTTGCCTTTTGGTGTGTTGGCGCCTGATGCCGGTTGGGACTTGGCTAGTTTCTTCTGTTCGCGAGCCGCCTTCTCTTCCTGTTAATCCGAGGGTCGAGACTTGGTGATGCCTGGTTAGAACAGGTTTTTCGAAATCAACGTAGAACGTTTACCTCAGCGTCAAGTCTACGATTCCACGCAGACGGGCGATGTCCTCCTTCTTTCTGCGAGCTCGCTCACTCTTGTTCTTCTTCTCGGTGTATCGCTTATCGTCACGACTGGACATACGTCAGCGATGGCAATACAGTGCCGAACAGTTCAAACTGACCTATCGCTTCCTTCGTTGACTTCCTTGTCGTACCATTCAAAGCTCCGCCAGCTATCAAAGTTATACCAGAAGTCGTAGAATGCCTCGACATGCTGTTTAGACGCGTCGATATCACCGAACATAGGCACGGGCTGCTTCTTCGAGAACCTGGCTTCTAATTCGAAGATGGGAGCAAAGGTTTCTATGAATTTGCTCTCCTTCAGGTCTTTGGTCTTGGATTTAAGTGACGCCACGTCCTCTATGTCTTCAAGGAGTTGTGGATCTGCCGAGTCGAATTGACGACGCTTTTCGGGATTGGTTAACACTTCGTGAGCCTTTTGGATGCATTTGAAGAAGGCGTCGTCGTTTGTGTTGAGATTGATGCCGGTGAGCAGTGATGTCGTCGTGGGAGGCGTCGTAGTCGAGACCTTTTTGTCGGGATGATGTTTCAACACTTTCTTGCGATCTTTAAGGCTGTCAACAGGAGGGCAGGTGAGGATACAGAGGCAGACGTACGAGCAACTTTGATCTGCTCGGGCGTCGCAGTGAATCTCAGATGAGAAAGTCCAAGAACAGCATAATGGTCTTGTTTCTACGCGAATCAGTGAGATGATTTCAATCAGTGAAGGCATTTTTAGCAATTACCTTCCACTCTTTGGGATCTAATGATAGGATCTCCTCAGTCTCTGGCTCGTCACCGACGCCGAGATCGTCCTCTACATTTGCAGACGAGCTAGCTATCTGCTCGAGCCGTTCACGTTCCTTGGACATGTAATCATCGTGCTTGGTGAACGAGCCCTCATGGTGGATTGTGAGGCGTAGATGGTTGAGAAAAGCAGGGCCTGCGGGGAGAATGCGACGCTTGATATTGGGCGTCAGCTTGGCACCAGATGCATCCGGCGCGACATACGATTTTGGCAGCGGATTTGCTCGTATCGTCGCCACCGTTGTTTGAGTCTTGACTATGCGGAAAAAAATGTAGATCACGTGAGCTCACCGCCACAAGGCGGAGTTTAAACTACTCAGCATCGAATGGGTCAATACCGTGGATGGATATGGGGAACGCTCTTGAATCCCCCCATCCCCTCGTTGCGCCATACAAAGACACTTAATTCAACGGGAAGTCATAGACTCTAATGCGGAGCTGTATTAGATGTAGGACTAGCCAATACAGTGGAGTAATAGAAGAGATAATTTAGTCAGGGTATACAATCCTTGAATGCGCAAGAAACCGATAGATAAACGCTGCCATAAACACCCATCATAATTTCGACATCGCTGGCTGCATCTTGTTCAATAGTGCAGATGCAATTATTCTTCCCGAATCTTTGTTTATCACCTGAAGAGAATGATCAGTTTCACGGTATACCTCGCGAACGGAGAGTCTCACCTCACAGCGCGAAGTCATCACCCTTCCACCAAAGGAGATGGACGTGCTTATGATGCGAATCCGAGCACCGCTACCCGCAATGAAGTATCAGTACCGATACATAATAGACGACGGGGAAGACGTACAGCGATGCCGGAGAATGAAATTGGACATTCAATCCTTGCGTGACGCCTACTCCATTGGCGCCTTGCATGAGCCCCAGTACAACGAGCGGCGTACTACAGCAGCTACACGCTATGAGGATCACAATCCAGGAACAAGAACGATTCACTTACTTGTCGATCAAATACGCGATGCATCCGCCGTGTAGCATACCCGCGCCGTTCAACATGCCTGTCCAGTCAAAACGCGTAAGAATCGCAGGCCAAGTCGATCCAAAGCAATCAGGAACCCCCACCTCTGTTCACGACCACTTCTGCAATCGTCGTTGCTTCCATTCGGCCATGATGCTCTAGACTCCGGTCAACAGTTACGTCGACGAACTTCACGTCCTTTCCCGCCTTGTAGCCAAAGCACTCCGAGTCCCCGACTCCGTATGAGAAAAAGGTGTTGTAGTTCAGTTGCTTAACGTAGTCGGGGGCGTTTCCAGCGGTAGATGATATGTCTCCCTGGTCAGGCAAAGACGCAGGGTCCACCCAGACAGATGTTGATGCTCTCGCTCGAGAGGAGGATGGGAGCGAGAGGGAAGAGGTCTCGACGGCAGATGCGTGAATACGAGTTGAAGACATGGTGTATCGACTTGAAGGGCAATGTGCCAAGAGTTGGGAGTAGCAGCAGAGCCACAGTCCATTTCGCGAGGCTTTATATCGTAACCTCGCGGAGACGGGAAGCACGTGTAGGGGCCGCGTTTGGAGAAGTTCCCTCTAAAAGTTTGTCCACGGATACCTTCTTTACCAGAATCTCCGCGCATTAACTTCCGGTAAATCTATAGACTGAAATGGGGGCGGGTTTTCTGCGGATCCCTGCAAGAGATGAACGCGAGGATTGATTTGTTACCCGTGATGGTCATGAAGCCGAACAAGTGGACAGAGCTGTGTCCAAAGACGACCTATCAAGGTAAGACGACCCTTCAAGCGCCCCAGAGTGCGTTCCTATATAATCAAACACTCTGCGCAGAGTAGAGATGCAGAGTAAAGCTACAGCCTCAGCAGGTGTATCATCCTGAGATTAGGCAGGGCTGAAAACGCAAGATGAGACCATCAGATCTGAACGAGCGTAATAGTCACTAGTAGTGTAACAATGACCAGAGTGGATCATCGAGGCAGATCACCGGAAAGCCATCGACGCTATGTAACTAGGACGGGGAGCAGGATTAGGTATAGGCCCCAGTGTGTAACCATTCCAGAAGCCAAGATCGGTCCAATGCCCATGTACTTGAAGGTTTGTTGAAGTTGATAGATAGATAGATATATTTTAACCTGCATCTAGCCCATAAAGAACACAGCAGGGTCCGTACTACAATAATTATACTGCTACGGTACCGAACCCCATCCCAACATTGTTAACACAGGTCAGCCCCCGTAAGGTACGCCCGGATTAAGTCTGGTGGGGAGGATGAACTACAACTAGACATACCACTCAGGTATATACATAGGTACGTCTCGTACCACTGCCATCACATCAAACACATACTCCGCCACACGCGGCACCACCTCCTCATACTCCATCACCAATTTCCACCACTGCAGAGGCGTCTGCGCACGGCCCTTCAACCCCGGAAACACTTGCCAGACATCATTTAACATGGCGGAGCGCAGCTGGACAAGGACCGGGCAGCACATTCCAACAAGACATGTAACTCGTCCTCCACGCCCTCTCCACATAAGCGGCACAGACGCCAATCTCGCGGCAAAGGGTCTCGTTGCCCTTGCGGCCTAGGCACCCACTTGGCAGCTTCCACCGCCAACACATGAGAACCCGTCACAAGACGCGTCAGAGCTATCGTTGAAGGACGCCGGGAGAGCGACAACCTAAGCCGGCCACGTTCCGTCACTGGCGATTAAGTATGGTTTGCGAATAGATTCAAGTGACAACACCGACATGATCTGAACATGACAGACTGTCACCAATTCAATCTGCAGATGAATGTCTTTGGGGCGGGATTACGACAAGGCTAAGCACTCACCGTTTTGCCAATCAGTCACTGAAATCGCACATCAGCTTCGACGCCTAACAAGCTCACTTACAGCAGCCAGACGCGCGTTTACTGGTAACAGTGACGCCTTCCTGCCTGTCTGCGAGTCTACTGTATGTCCCTTGACATCAGATGGCGAGGATCATTGCCCAGGTCTCCACCAGCGACACCCGCGGCGCAAATCGCAGTCACAGAGGAGTACCTGTTGTGCTCCGCGCGCTTTGTTACCCCGAGGCTTGCGCGTCATTCTGTCCTCGGAAACCACTGTATGTTTTCAACTTCAAGGGTCATCGCAAGTTGTGACGCCGATATTGATGGGTTGCTGTGACATCCATCATTTCAACGCTGTTATAAAGCTTGGTTGCCGTAGTGGAAAGACAGGACTTAACTGGGGATACGTTCGACAAATACCCTAAAATGCCTGCTTGAGTCGTACCAATCAAAAACTTGAAAATAGCAGTATAATGACAAGCGCACGTGTGACGTGGGTTTGTTCAAGTCCCAACCGTACGGCGTATGTCTGGATAGTCAGAGATCTTCCTCTGTGCCGACTGTCATGGTGGCGACTTCCTGGGAAGAGATCATCAATATCGTCGCACTTAACACCTTACAACTCGATGGGCTGATGGATTCCATTGATGGTCGTGAAACTTGGAATCAGATACGACGTGGAACTATACCGCTTGCACCGTGACCGCCGCGTAATGCCTATCGATTCGTATTCCAATTCGGAAAATTCGGGAGACCGTTGGGGATGACGCGCGTTGCGATGAATAATTCTTGAATCATTCAATGACGCTTCCGGATACTTGCAAGTATCACAAGGCCGCCAAGTACAAACTTAGCAAAGCCGAACTCTTCGATTTCAAAGTGCGAAAACATCCGACGGTCATTGTCCTCTAGAGCGAAGCGAGCTTACATCTGCTTACATCTCCGACTAGTTCTATTCGAAGATGGCCGTCTTCAGACAAAGTTAAACTCGATCGCGTTCGACGCGTACCTGTCGAGCTCACGTGCCTTCGATCGCCTCCGAAGTCCTTCGGACTTCCTTCGGACGCGGGGTTTTTCTTGACTATCTCCATCGCCTTTTCATGGCAAAAGTCCTCCTCTCGAGCTCAAAACCTCGCAGTCCTCGCCTTTCTCTGCCACAAGAGTGTTTTTTATATTTCAAAAAGGCGTGCGAGTTCTCCCGTCGCCGGCACATGATGCTTACTGACCAAAGTACTGGTCCACGTACCTGTTTAGCAATCGCTTGAGCGTTGCACAGCTCCATCCATGCCACATGAGTCAATCGGCCAAAAAATTGACTGCTAACCGTTGATGTATGCCATCCTTGTGTTTTTTTCGCCTATGTCAAGTCACGGTCGCGCACTTGCTCTTACTAAGTGGAGCGCAAGTGCGCCCTCACCGAACATGTCGCCGAAGCTCTGACAATGACTAGCGCACGGCCTTCTCTTGTATAAAAGATCTTGAGGATGGCCTTGAATGATGCGCCATTCTGCGAATACCCCCTATCTATATGTCGAACTCTGCTCAACGCGATAAATCACTATCTCCAAGCGCCACAATCCTACAAAAAGGAAGCGCTTGTTTGAACTGCAGGTATGTTTATATCTGCGTATGTCTTTCTTAGTCTAACGCCTCTCGTCAGGCGCAGGAAAATTGTGGGTTTCTTTTCTGAAGTTGTTGGGCCTCTCTCATTTCTTTCGAAAGAGATGTGATGGAAAGCGTCCTCGCTGTGGTCCATGTGTATCTTCGGACGCGTTCAGCGACTGCGAGTACGCCGACACGGGTACTACCAGAACTCAGGCGCTCGAAGCCCAGATCGCTCTTCTTCAGCAACGAATATCCCAGCTAGAACAAGGCGATCGGTCCGGCACTCCTCTAACTTCGAGTCAACCACTGTACGGCGACCCACTGACTTTGTCGAATCTGCCTTTGTTCACTGGCGCTGTGGTAAGCGACTTGTATTTCTTTCTAGTTGCATTACGCTCACCTGGACAAAAGCCCGCTTCGTCATTAGATGGCGCGTAAGTGGGATGCATTCTACTCCTCTGACATCACATCGGATTTAACATCTTCACAGACTAGACAGATTCTTCCTTCATTGTGCCGACATTGGGTTCTTCCTAAATGTCTCAGAATTTCGAAATGCCGCATCATCTGCCACTTCCAGTCGTGATCGTCCTTCGGCCGCCCTTCTCAGTGCAGTATACCTGTGGGGCATTCACCTGGACCCTGACGTTGCGGCGGCCCACGAATCTTCATTTTTGACCCGAGCCGTGGAGTTGACTGCTCAAGGTCTTACGAGCAAGCACCCTCAGGCTGTTTTGCAGTGCATCCAGGCCGCTGTACTTCTGGCCAACTATTTCTTCCGCAACAAACGAATATTAGAGGGCAGATATCAAGCAAGTGCCGCAATGTCGCTCGTCATATCCTCCCGGTTGCATATGATACGCTCTTCCGAGGCGCCAGAAATAGATTCAGTTCTCGGACTGCCGGGGGAGCTTCCGGACCCTGTGGATGCCATCGAGGAGGGAGAAAGGATCAATGCGTTTTGGACTGTGCTTGCGCTTAATAATAGCTGGACGGCAGCTGAAGGGACGCCCTCGCACCTTTCGTATTCTGCTCCAGGGGACGAATCGATCTTCCCTGGCCAATGGACATGTGGGAGTATGCACAGGTAAGATATCTCTGTAGCAAATCCCAATTCTATATTGAATTATCTTCATAGAGGCCTTTTGCGGCTGGGTTCCGGACCAGTCGTACCGTTCAGAATTTCCTGGACAATCAGCCTGACAATTCTAAATCGGTGCTATCCCTTCACGCTAAAGCGTCCATACTCTTAGAACAGGCGTCTCGGGTTACTTACAAGTTCAGACCAGGTAAGCCATCTCAACTGCTATCATCGTAGGACTCACTGTCTCTCGCCAGGAATGGGTCAACAAGAGGCCTCACAGTTCTTTGCCTGTTTCAATGCCTTGGAACAGGTTATAATACGATTTCTAACGGAACTTCCGACAGTCCAAGCTTTCTCTACACGCACCAGCCCGTCAAACACCCTTTTGATTACCGCTCTCGCCCATGCCTCGATGGTTCGCCTCCATGCACCGTTTCTCGCCAGAAATCCTTCTTCTCGCGGAAAAGTGGTCGCAAGCACTCGGGCGATTGTTCAAGTGCTGCAAGCGGTAGAGGTCGATAGACTGCCCATCGTCGATTCCGTTATGGGGGTACGTGACCTTTACTGGAGAGAAATACTTACTTTTCTTCCATCTATTTTTTAGATCATCTGGGCCATGGTTTGCCAGGTTTTGATCCGGGAAATATCTGCAAGTGGCAGAAACGCGAGCAGCGAGCCGATCCAGCTTCTGAACACCATCATGGCGGCGATGGGTCGAATTAGGTCTCCGTTCATTGGTGAATTCGTGCATCTGTCCGTTGCTGAAGCGAGTGGGAGCTGACCACATGTGATAGAGGCTCAGTTTGACCTGATTGTGAAGATGCATAACGATGCGCGCACACAATCTTAGCAGCGCTTCTCACCTTGCCGCCGGTGCTTGTGTCCCCCCGGCATCACAACTTATACGCATACATACTCACCTACAAACCGAGATGAATCGACTAGTACCAGCCTCCTGTAGACAGTAGATACCTCATAAGAGCACTTCACCTCGTTGTTATATATGTCCTTCGTTAGTAAAATACACCACCGTCTTCACATGTCAATCCGAAGTCCGAAGTCATTAAATATAAGGGTTGATGCATAATCGGTATACAGATGCAGCGGAATACAAGATACAAAAATCAAGTCCTAAAAAGTGCCTTCCGGGCCTCATCCCCAGCCTTCCGAGCACTCGCTATAGACGGTCTCGCGCCATCTGATGATGCCGACGACAAAGGTCTAGTCCGCACTGCAGCATTCGCGGCTGCAACCGCCCTCAGCAGATTGCCACTACTCGGCCTCTTCTTCGGCTTCCCGGTACTCTTCTCGTTGACCGCCAACCGCTCAGTGCGCTTGAGGAATGGACTGGGAAGGTTTTCCTCATCAGCAAGGTCGTACGAAGCCGGCGCCGGAGAGGAGCGTAGATGAGGATGCGATAAAGGCTGCGCCTTCAATGCATCAGAAAGTGTGATCGACGGCCGACGCAGGCGTGTCGGCGGAGGCTTTGCCGACGAGGCTGAAGACGAAGGTGTTGCGCCGGAAGTGGTTGGTGTTGGTGTCGACTCCCTCGTAGACCGCCGTTGACTAGGACTTAATCCGACGTCGCCACCGTCATCATCGTCAAAGTCAAAGATCTTGGCAAAGTTAAGCGCCACCTTGGGAGAGTTGGCGAAAAGGGCAGCGGCAGCCGGTGCAGGTGTCATGATGGGCTCGCCTGTCGCGGTCAAAACAACACCCCTCATTGCCGAGCCAGGAGTAGGGAAGGCTTTGATACTAGGCGGCCCCGGTGTGCTGAGGTGCTGGGGTAGTCGCTGTAGAGGCTCCAGAACATTCTTCACCTCTTCAAGTGGCGACTTGTGTAACCTGGGCTCCTTGGCAGGTTTTGCATTCGCGCGGTCCCGCTCCCATTGCGCCATTCGCTCTTCCACCTCTTGCCGCACACTGTTCACCCTGTCCTCCTCTTCTAACAACTCTTGTTCCCTCTTCTCGCACCATCGTATCTTCTCTTCCATGGCCTCTTCCCTTTGTCTCCAAGCATCACAAAACTCCTTTTCTCGCGCGTTGACGGAAAAGATGATTTCTTCTTCACGTTTGGCATTGGCCGCGGCGACCTCTTCTTCGCGTGCTTGGATGAGAACACGCAGTTCTTCTTCTCGAGCCAGAATAGCCATCCTGACCGCGTCACCAAGACCCGCTTCACGAGCAAGAAGGCAGCTTCTCTTGCTTGGAAATCTCGTTCCTTCGCGTTTAGCTCGCGTTCTCTTACTAGAAGAGCTTGTTTGTGGCCCTTGACGGCTTGCAGCCTGAAAAACGTCAGATCGGTAGAATGAACGACATTGAAAGCCTACATCTTATCGGTTTCTGTCACCTTGAACACCAACTCCAGGCGTTCATGTTGTAATAGTTGAACCGTCGAGGGCCGCATCGCAGGCTACAATCATGATGTGCGTCAGCTAAAGAAACGTAACAGTCTTGAGGGTCCATACGTTGAGATTCAGCATCGACTTTATAACCGCTGTGAGAGATTGGGAATAGCCCTTTGGAAGGGGAGGGATTCGACCATTTCTAAAGCTGGTGTCAACTCCAAGAGGCACGCGACGAGGTACGATGCGCACCGAATCAATATACTGAGTTCTGTGTGGGTTTTGGCCTCGTGAAACGGTGGCCGAAGAGCGCAGAGTTCGTAGATAAGACAGCCCAAAGACCAGATATCTGACTTTGCATCGTAGGCCTTTTCCTGCATCAACTCAGGAGACATGTAGTATGGCGTCTGGGGGACATTTAGTGCGGATTGCATGTCAAAATGAAAGGACGTACTCCAACGTAGGTATTGGCAAAGCTCGCTTGGGTAGGGCCTTGGATAGACCAAAGTCGCCTAATTTCACGGTGTTGTTTTCATCGAGGAACACTGCAGGCATATGTAAGGTGAGATAAAGACATCTAAAGGTGGCATACCATTGTCTGGCTTTAAATCGCGATGTAATATCTGAGCCCGCCTGTGAGGGTCATTGGTATCGCTGCCCGTGCTGTTGGTCCTGCCGTGGCCAGAACCATTGGGATGATGGCAGTGCTGGAGGGCCAGCAGGATCTGCATAAAATAGTTCCAGACCGTGTCCTCCGGTATTGGGCGGTTGTGTTTGAGCGCTTGCTTGATGACATTGGAGAGGTCGCCACCGCCGCAGTACTCCATAAGTATATAGAGAATCCCAGCATCCCTGTCGACATGGCGGTCGTGATATCGCACAATGTGGTCGTGATGGAGGTCTTTCAGGATATTCCTATTGTTCAGTTAGCGAGTCCGTTCGTAGTTGAACAAAATTGTTGACGCACACTTCTGCTACAATCTGCTTCCGGTCTCTTTCATTCATTCGTTCAAAATCGAGCTCCTTGCGTGCAAAAATCTGGAAAAACTCGAATGGTCAGCGTCCCCGCCTCTAACACGGTGGCGAAAACGCACAATGCCGTCAGACTTTCTGCGAACTTTGCGGATAATTCCAAAGGAGCCGTTGCCGATGATGTCCAGCGGGTCGTACTGGTCTAAAAAGGAGGAGGACGCCATGCTGGGGGAGGTAGGCTGGCCGGGGGTAGGGCGCTGTCGGGTGTGTCGCGGTTTTTGAAGAGAAGAAAGGCCCAATTCGGCAATCGAAACCAACTGGCTTGTCACGCAAAACGGTCACCTGACCGTAACACCTTCTGCTTTCGGCCACAATGGACAGTCAACAATGAACATGGAAACGTCAAACGACAATGGGTGCCATGAGCGTGTATGATACCTAGTACGGGCACGGGTACAAAACCT